>NKZA01000076.1:0-77280 GCA_002374405.1 Metschnikowia cubensis
ATTACGCCATTTGGTTTGAAACATTGGTCGAAAGAGTACGAAACATTTGGCTGTGTTGGTTTGAATAGTTTTCAAAAACACTGTACTGGTTTCTTTAATATTGCTAGTGTGGTTTGAATCTTTTTATCGTGCGGGTTTGAATTGTTTTGAAAACCACTGTATTTACGAGTCTTGCAGTACCAGTGATCAAACGGACGGAACAGAACTGGACAGGTAAGAAACGTTTTGAATGATTGGTTTGTTCAATTACTGCCAGTTTCTACTGTTGAGAGTTATAATATACACTCCCGTATTCTGGAACGGTGATCAGGTTAATTTCCAACTATTCATTTTAGAGTGAAACTTTAGTCATCATCTTTAATCATTTATATTAGGCTCTGTCTCCAAACTTAGACTCCGAGATCCTTATTCTCAATTTCTGTCCTCCTACCATGAGCATTCCTGTCCCTTCTTATAGACTCCGTCTGTCCCGGTCCTCCGTCTACTACTCCCATTGTCTCTGCAAGCCAATGGCCAAAGTCTAGACGAGAACTAGACGGGAGCTAGCCAAGAACTAGACGAGAGCTAGCCAAGAACTAGACGAGAGCTAGCCAAGAACTAGACGAGAGCTCTTCCTTTGTTTCATCTGTGAACAATTACTTGAGCATGCACTACACTCACGTGTACTGATGCCTCAAGTTCAACATCTACTACCAATGAATGGCGGTGAGAATTTTCTAGATTTATTTAATGGCGATGGCGCTGGCCCTCAACCTAAGCAAATTCCCGAGATCAGTATGCCTTTGATCAATAGCGGCATTTTTAATGTGCCCTGGGAGAAAACAGCGGTGTTGAGCAAGTGCCCGCTCCACTTCAAAGTATATACCAAATAGTCCATGCACACACAATAATCAAATCCTCATCGATTTATTCAATCAACACTGCTAAAAACCTCGCTGGCGTTTCTCAATTCTACCATCTTCATACACTCTTTTCTCTTCTGCACCGTGAGCTCGTTCTCTTTGACCAAGTCGCCCAAGTCCGGAGCACTGTACAACTTCAGTAACACTTCCTTCTGGATGTCATCATTTACGAAGTTATTCAACCTTGTTGATTTAGAGGAAGTAAAAGTCGTAACAAGGTTTCTGTAGGTGAACCTTTGGAAGGATCATCAAGAAATTATTCAAATTCTTTAGGATTGAACTAGTAAAACCATTTTTTTACAATATTCAATCAAATTTTCTTTAGAAATTTCAACAACGGATCTCTTGGTTTTCGTTTTGATGAAGAACATAGCGAATTACGATAAGTATCATGAGTTTCAGATGTGAATCATTAATTTTTGAACTCACATTGCACTTGATCCAGCATTAAGTACAGTGTTTTTCAAAACTATTCAAATCCACACGATAAAAAGATTCAAACCACTCTAGCAAAATGTTTCAAACCATAATTTATAGAGTTTTGTTCCCCTTCCGGTTCCGTTCTTTTTGGTTTTAAGCCTTGACTAATATTGCAAGACTCCTGAATTTATTACATATAAGTCAATCCTCTAGATTCAACCTTTCAGAATCTTAAATTCTAATGAAAGTTGGTGTGAACATTTGGTTTGAAAGATTGTGAAGGAGTACGAAACATTTTGCTGCGCAGGTTTGAATAGTTTTGAAAAGCACTGTATGAGTGAGGGAGTATTTCTTCGGCCACCTCGTTTGTGGTGCCGGTTTATAGCTCAAATAAATACACGATTTGTTCGTCACTGTCGCAAATCTACCTACTGAACTTAAATAAGCTCAGAAAAATAACCAACATGGATTACATCAGTAACGGCGAGTGAAGCGGTAAAAGCTGAAATTTGAAAACTTCGGAATTGTAATTTGATGGAGAAAATTGCCATGGACAAAAGTTCACTGGAAACTAGCCGTAGAGGGTCATAGCCCTGTTTACATCCAGTGGCACTATAATTTTATTCCAAAGAGTCGGGTTATTTGGGAATGCAGCTCAAAGTGGGTGGTAAATTCCATCTAAAGCTAAATATTGACGAGCGACCCATAGCGAACAAGTTCAGTGATGAAAAGATGAAAAGAACTTTAAAAAAGAGTGTGAAATAATACGTGAAATTGTTGAAAGGGAAGGGGAGGGAAGATGTTAAAGGGACTTTTTCGCAGTAGGGATCTCCCCAAGAGTGTTTCCTCTGGGCCGTCTTGAAACACGGACCAAGGAGTCTAACGATTATGCAAGTATTTGAGTCAACGCCCAAATGCACAATGAAAGTAATTGGTTAACCCTACCCTCCAGTTCTAAAGGGTTGGAGAGGAAGCATAATTATTAGAAGATGGTGAACTATACCTGGATAGGGTGAAGCCAGGGGAAACTCTGGTGGAAGCTCGTATTACTTAACAGTAGTTGAAAATGTACGTAGGTACATCAGGAGGAGCTTCAATAACCAATGGTTCAGCATACTACATTTCATTGGACAAGTTCAGTGTCAACAACATAGGTGAACATCAACATTCAACATAATATCAATAGAATATCAAGAGAACATCAAGATTCGACATAGGTGAATAAGAAGATAATATCAAGAAAACATCAACATTCAACATAGCTTAATATCAATAGCTTAGTATCCAGAGAACATCAACATTCAACATAGCTTAATATCAATAGAATATCAAGAGAACATCAAGATTCGACATAGGTGAATATCAAGAAAACATCAACATTCAACATAATATCAATAGCTCAATATCAATGCGTGATGCTCGAGGAGAGACCAGGTCTGTGGGTCTGGAGGTAGGACATCTTGGTATGTTCAGTTCATAGTCGGTTGACACCAGAAAACCTTCTGAATTCTGAAGTTAAGCGTGATTCATCATTCTGCGCAACATGCTCGTGACCAATCACATACAGTGTTTTTCAAAACCATTCAAACCAACACAGCAAAATGTTCGTACTCCTTCGCACAATCTTTCAAACCAAATGTTCACACCAACTTTCATTACAATTCAACATTCTGAACTGTTGATTCTGGAGGATTGTCTTATATGTAATAAATTCAGGAGTCTTGCAAAAATCAAGGGTCAAAAAGGACGGAACTGAAGTGGCACGGGTACAAAACTCTATAAATTATGGTTTGAAACATTTTGCTAGTGTGGTTTGAATCTTTTTACCGTGCAGGTTTGAATAGTTTTGAAAAACACTGTATTTATAATCATGAAGGACAATGCATCGTTTATGTTAATGGTGAGTATTTGTGTAAGAAAAGGGTGGTGTAAGCTAGTGAATTGGTCCATCATTACACCCAGCTTATAGAGCTCCAGAACTCTGCTGAACGTCCCACATAAGAATGACGTGAAGGCAGACTTCCTATTGTATAGAAAGGTCTCATTATTCTTAAGAAATAGGTATAGCATACTCTTCAAGTGTGAGCATCTTGTGTTTCTGTAATGATCATTCATGGTTCAATTTTAACATCCACCTGTTCAGCAACTCATCCATTTTCTTTCCTTGACATGGAGTTACGCAGCTGCATCCCTCTATGGTGCCGGTGCTTTCTTTAATTACAGTGTTTTTCATAACTATTCAAATGAGCGCAGCAAAATGTTCAAACCATACTAGCAAAATTAAACAAACTGATAAGTCAAGAAGTTTTGTACTTATGACTGAAAAAATGCTAAGGATCAAGGACTTGAAATAAGCGGTTTATGTGAAGTCTTAATTTAATATTCAAAACAGTAACTTTTTGAATTATTGGTTTCTTTAATATTGCTAGTGTGGTTTGAATCTTTATATCGTGCGGGTTTGAATCTTTTTATCGTGCGGGTTTTAATTTTTTAAAAAAACTGTACTCGGATTCGCATTTTTTGGGGATCCACCATGTAATGAACAGAACTCAGCGTCGTATCGAGACTTTCACAATAGTTGAAAAACATGAGTCTGTGACCAACCGCTACAATTACACATTTTATTTTCTTCCTTTGTTGCAGTTGTTCAAGTGAAAGCAACGAAGAATGTTCTTGGTTTTGGATGGCCCCAGATTTGGTGCTGTGTAAGCTGGCAATGGAGGAATTGATCACCAAGCGTAACTCATGCTCAACGTTTGAATATTTCCTCAAAAGGATGGTCAATGGAGGAACCTACAGTTGGTCTGTTGGCGAGTATCAGACCAGTCAATCTGGTCTAAAATACCGACTGGTAGTGGTGGTAGTAGTAGTAGTGGTCGTAGTGGTGGTAGTGGTGGTAGTAGTAGTGGTGGTAGTGGTATTAGTAGTAGTAGTAGTGGTAGTAGTAGTAGTGGTAGTAGTAGTACAGTAGTAGTACAGTAGCAGTAGCAGTAGTAGTAGTAGTGGTAGTATTAGTAGTAGTAGTAGTAGCAGTAGTGGTTTCTCACACACTGTTGAGGCCAGTATGGTTGTTTGTCCAAGTCTCCAAAAGCAGAATCCATCTTAAGCCAACCAATCGACGAGGAGGTGTGTTAGACACTAGGCTGGTGTCATTAAGCCAAGTGACGGTTCAAGGTTGGTGCAAGAATCCTTGCTGACAAGTACAGATGGGGTGTGGTACCCCAGAAAGATCTGGGGCTTCGGTCCAGACGGTAACGGTCCTAACAACGTTGTTGACCAAACAAGGCTGTCCAGTACTTGCACGAAATCAGGAATTGCTGCATTTCACGGGCCACCAAGGAAGGTCTATGTTGGTGAGAACATCACATTCGTCAGTCACATGAGGGAGGTCATTTTGCTGATGCTTTCCAGATCACATCTTGGAGATCAATTTTCTGATGCTTTCCAGATCACATCTTGGATATCAATTTTCTGATGCTTTCCAGATCACATCTTGGATATCAATTTTCTGATGCTTTCCAGATCACATCTTGGAGATCAATTTTCTGATGAGGTGGTGCACAAATCATGCCAGCCATCAAAAGAATAACTCAAGCTTCTATATTGTTTGAACCAGCTATCAAGAACCAGTCTTTGGAATGTTCAAGCCCACAGAATGCCATTGGTGGTATCTAATCCGTCTTGAACCAGCAGAAAGGACAAGAAATATCAGAGAAGCAAAGACCAGGTACCCATTATGTTTATATAGACTGGTCCGACATGAAGAATAGTGGTCTTATTGGTCGAAGGCCACACAATATCTGACAGACCAGGGCAAGCATGATGGTACATTACACGGTGGGTTTAACCTAGTAGCAGTAGCTAGTGTGGTGTATTAGTGTAGTACTGACTACTCCATTACTAAAAATATAATCATATCCACAGTAATAAACAAAAGCATGGGGTCATAATAAATCTGTGGTGTCTCTAAGTATGATGTGCCATTGGTTCTGGCACTTTTCGAAAGTCAACTATTAATTTTGGTACAGCACAAATCACGACTTGGACTGAGGGTGAATCGTATGATAATGACCAAGGATCTACATCTAAGGCTATTTTTTATCTTTCCTACCCAAAAGAAATCTAGTAGCAATGACGGTGAAGCAGGCAACTGTGACTTTGCCGTGTTGTACCCAGACCAGTGGTGAATTATCTGCAGGTACCGACAGGAGAAGTAGCACTTTTGTTTTGTATGGTAATAATCCATAGGTGAATATTAATATATACCTGAATATTAATACAGACCTGAATATTAATACAGACCTGAATATTAATACAGACCTGACTATGTACTGAAGCATATGTTGGAAGAACTGGATGGTTTACCTGTATACAGCACCAATTGCAGAGTACCAGACTTTCTGAATTATAGCTTTGATCATACTCTGTTCTTGTTTTAAAAATTTGGCGGCTGGTTGGAATAATCCCGGACCAACTGTACAGTTTTTTTCAAAACTATTGAAATCCACACGATGAAACGATTCAAACCACACTAGCAAAATGTTTCAAACCATAATTTATAGAGTTTTGTACCTGTGCCACTTCAGTTCCGTCCTTTTTGACCCTTGATTTTTGCAAGACTCCTGAATTTATTACACATAAGGCAAACGTCCAGATTCAACATTTCAGAATCTTAAATTCTAATGAAAGATGGTGTGAACATTTGGTTTAAAAGATTGTGAAGGAGTACGAAACATTTTGCTGCACTGGTTTGAATAATTTTCAAAAACACTGTACTTCATAAAGTTTCGTCGCCCCACTCCAATCCATCCGTTTTGGCCCTTGATTGGTTTTGAAAGACCCCCAAAAGACCCCTAACATACTACATATAAGGCAATCCTCCAGATTCTACACTTCAGAATATTGACTTCTTATGAAAGTTGGTTTGGAAGACTGAAGGACACGAAACACTTTGCCGTGTTGGTTTGAATAGTTTCAAAAACACTCACAGAGATACAGTGTTTTCAAAAGTATTCAAACTAACGCAGCAAAATTAAACAACCAATACTTCAACCACGTTCGTACCCTGAACACAGTCTTTCAAACCAAATGACGTAATGGTTTCAGAAAAACCTTGGTAAGAATTCGATATTCTTAAATCTGGAATCTGGAGCTTTGCGTCATATGTACAGTTTTTTTTCAAAACTATTCAAACTCTCGCCATAAAACGATTCAAACACACTAGAAAATTATACAAACCAATAATTTATAGAGTTTTGTACCCGTGCCACTTCACTTCCGTCCGTCTTAATTCTTGATTGGTACTGTAAGATCCCAAATGTACTACATATAAGACAATCATCAGAATAACATTTCATCACATTGAATTCTAATGAAAGTTGGTGTGCGCCATTACGCCTTCTGAAAGACTGTGAAGGGTAAACATTTTGCTGCCCTGGTTTGAATAATTTTAAACACTGTACTACATTTGGGTCTAGTCATACCAGTCAGGGCAAGAACGGACGGAACTGAACTAGAATGGGGTACGAATTGAGGCATTGATTGGCGTAATTTCTTAGTGTGATTTCAATCTTTTTGATTCGGTAGTTTGAACAGTTTTAGAAAACACTGTATAGTGTTTCTCAAGACGAAAGAATGTTCTTTGTCCTTCACAGTCTTTCAGAAGGCACAATGACGCACACCAACGTTCAGTAGAATTCAATAATCTGAAATCCGAAGTCTGCAGAATAGCGTATGGCCAAAAGGGACGGAAACAACTGGTTTCCGTAACATTCTGTATACAACTTCTTCCCGGATGTACGACATCTGCTAGCAAATGACTCCTGTCGACATCAAGTCACTTATCAAACGCAAACTTCAGAGAAGAAAGCGGGAGCTTCAGGTCAATATCATGAGAACTACAGACCTAAGATGTTTCACCCACCTATCTCTGGCTATGAGTATGGCTGAATATGAGTAGTGTTAATAGTGACTGGACCGACTACATATAGACCCGGCTCGGAATATGTAAGAAGATGGATGATTGTCCCCATGAGCATAACTTGCACAGGATACCTATTTGCAGAGACTACTTAGCCGGAAAATGAAAATGTGATGGAGAGTATCTTTTTTGACAAAAGCCCAATATCTTCAATACCCCTCTCTGCCGATGTGCAATCCAGGGTACTTGCCACAATGAGAGGTGTTTGTATTCGCATCATTTACCTCCGCAAGCCAAAGACCCACGATACCAGATCTGGATTTGTTGCCCTTTTGCCCTTGGTGGATACTGCAAGCATGGATACTTGTGTTCCTTTATTGACCTCTTTAATTGCTCTGACTATGAAGAAAGTGGCACCTGTCCATGCGGAAGGTCATTCTCCTTGCAAAATTGCCTGGACTATCCTTTCAAGTTCTGGAAGAAAATGGCGTTTTATGTCAAGAAGATGAAGACAATAAAAAGACCTTTGAAATATTGGCTTGTATAGTTTTGCTAGTGTGATTTGACTTGCTTGGAAAATCACTGTAGATCGGTCCGTCAAATGATTAATGGCATCCTGCACATAGTGCTCCACTTAAGCGTATCCATCGTCAGGACATTTTTCCCTACACAACGTTCATTCAGATGTTGTTGAACAATGGCTGGGCAAGGTGAGTTGTAAAAGTGCCCCCCACCCCCAAAAAAAAAAAAAAAAAAACAATGTGGGTTTTAGAAAGAAGTTAGAAACCAAAGAATGCGACGCTCCGAGAGGTGGCCAGAATCAACGTATTTTACTGATTGAAATTGGCCCTACCCTGCCGTGGGGAGTTTGAAATAAGGTTTGGGAATGGGCTTGGTGGTCGGAACCCAAATAATTGATTTTCCATGCTTAGTAACCTTCAATGCTTTCCAAAAACAGCATTCACTAAACAGCGCTCACTAAATACATGCTCCAAATACGTACTCCAACTGCATTTAAGCCTCTTTGCATGAGCTACACAATCAGAAGTTCCTATAGGTTTAAAGTGTACCTTTTTGGAAGCTGAAAATTGACTAACCTATTATTCGTGTCATAATAGCACATTTTATGGACGGAAACTTTGACAAAAATCGACTTTATGATCAAAATAAGCTATCGTTAAAGAATGCTGGGTTTACAATGTACTTCAAATTTCCCAAAAAGGTGCTGCTGATAAGGGTGATTGTCGTCCGGTGCCACTTACGTCTGGCCGGGTGCTCAAACTCCCATCATAAAGCTTAGTCACTAGAAAACTGGAGCCCATATAGTATTCGAGTATCTGCAAGTGCTCTGTTCTTTCCTTGGAAAATCTCTACTACAATAAAACGTCATTATACCTTTCGTCCACCGAAGAATCACGGAGTTAACTCATCTCATGACGTCCGGACGGCATATAGCCATTATGCCACCACAGGGAACCTCCGTCGTAACCATGCAAGCTAATGCAAAATACGTCTTCCGTTTCAAGCTTACTGAAAAGGTAAACACTGACATTAGACTATAAATTGGCCGTGCATGCCAGAACTAAAATACGTATTGTTCAGCCGGACGTGTATGCAGGACAGACGTAACTAGACGATTCTTCCCCTAAAGTCGAAAATCACATGTTTTGGGGTTTGGTAGAGCCGCGGGTAATTTTGTAGCACCCGGTCCGATCAAAGGTCTCTTGTGTGGACTTCGAACTACGCCCACCGAGACGTACGTCACGTGACTCCGAGCTACATCCACCAGTTTCAGCCCGGGAGGTCCTTTTCCAGGTCCGAAAAAAGGCCACCCCAAGAATGTGTTCATGCAGATTCATAAAGCTCACTCACATTAGAAATTACTGCCATGGGTCCGCGTAAACTGGGCTCTACGGCGTTGGACCGAGCTGCACCCAATCGTGCCGAAGTACCGAAGTCCCCCGAATGGGGCCATATGCGCTACGCCAGTTTCCTTTTTGGGCCAAAACCGACCCGGGGTGCTCCAGAAAGTTAAACTTTGCGGCCTAATCTGGCCATTTTGTCAATATACACGATTTGTTTGTACCTATTGTTCGAAGCAAATGAATGTGCTCAAATCGGTTATGAGCGCGGAAACCACTGTGTCAATGGCCACTCGCATGAGGTAGATCTGCGCACGTGACCGAGCGAACCTTTTTAGCCTTTTATTTACGTGACACTTCGATATGTTATTATATTATGAAGATATTACATGGAATGTGTGGAAATTTCCATAATTGTCACTTCCCTTTTTTTTTTTGGTTTTTTGAAGACTGACTTAAGGTGTGGTGTACGGATGTGGCCACCGCACGACCCAATTCCTATTCCAGCTCTTCTGTCAGGCCCGCATCCCAATTCACCTTTGCAGCGAAACCAACGTCAACTTTCATTCCTGTTTTTCGGGATCTCATTAACAATGCATCCCAAGGTGCAGCGAGCGCACGCAGTGCCTGTATACAGCCTACACATATTCCCGATTAGGCAGTCTCATGGCGCACAGTTACCGCATTCGGAAATATTTGCACCCATTCCCGTCGCCGCGGTTCCCTTTCGTGATTTCTCGATCCAGTAACTTCTGCACCTACACACCCCAGTTAGGCAATTTTGGCTCTGCCCCAACTCGCTGTCCCCAGAACGGCCAACACATGCACTGCTGCTCTCGTCCTCCTTCAGTTAAATCCATACCACTGTCCACTTTTTTTCTGCCCATTATTCCCGGCAACCCGCCGTACCATACACTCTGATTCCCGCACCATTGTTTTATCGCTGTTTCACCATTGTTCGTTGGCGGTAACTCCTAAACCCCAGCTCGTGTTTTAGCCACGTCATATTTCTGTTGATCATTTAATGGCCACTGTTTGCCGGATTATTTGACTGTTTCATAGTTCTCAAAAACATACACCAATCCTGACTGCCGTCACTTGTTTCACCCGTGTTTCGTCCTTGTTTCATTGCTGTTTCATAGCTGTTTCATCATTCTCCTTCCGAATATCAACACTATTTTATATTTCAACAACGTCCTATTCCTTTAGACCATCCACATCGTCATTGGCCATCCCTAACTCAGGCCTTGCCCGATTCGTTTCCTTGCATTATTCGAATACCTCTGTGTTTTGCACACACATAACCCCTGCATGATCCAAAGTGATTTCCATTATCAATCTAATGAGCACACCCACAAGTGTGAGTCACCGTGAATATCACGTGAACCCTGGGTTCCCTCTGCCGGGGAATGGAGCCAGCTCTGACCCTAAAGTCCAAACACCCGTACACCACGAATATCCCGAGCTCTCTCACCCGAAAGCAGAACTGAATCTGGAAGAGCCGGCCGAGTCACCAGACTCACCCTCGGGTCCGATAGAACCGGTTCAAGCCGGGCGAACCGAAATTGAGGAAATGGGGGTCGCCGGCGGCGCTCTATGCAGTCCGCTTAATGAAGGTGGCCGAATTTCCAACTCCAACTCGCATATCCTTGAGAAAGAAGCCCTGGTTTCATCAGAAACTAATTCCAATGCATTAAGAAAACAGCCTGCAAACATGCAGATAAGTTATATTGATAATCCGGTACCGGAACACTCGGAATATACCACGCTTGCACTCCAAATCGAGAAGGAAAGGACGCGTCAGACGGAACTCAAGTGTGAGTTGGCCAAATTAGTCATGGAGCTCATGAAGAGTGCTGAAAAGACTGGCATGACTCCCGAGCTCTTCCAAAGAATGTTTTTGGTGGATGATTCAGTGGACTATAAGCAACATCTTCATTATATGAAGGCGCACATGCAAGGTCCGGGCTCCACTGCACCAAGCGGTCTGAAGCCTGAAACGCCAATGCCCCGACTGCCCGTTATACCAAGTTCCGTAACGTGCGGCACTTTAGGATGCGTGTCGGGAGTGAACTCGAGTATGGGATCCCAAGCATCACACAGCCGGTCTTCCAGTGACCGAAGTGTGCTTCCCGGTACATGCGGTAGCATAGACGAACGTGAAGAACGCCTTGAACGAAGAGGTACTGGCATAGACCCAAGTGAGCCACTGGAAACTTCGGATCGCACAGCACAAGACCGTCCCATGCCAGTGTATGGGCAGAAAGTGTTCCCTTCGTACCACACACATGCAGATACAGCCTGGCACCCACCTTCGGCTGCATATACATCACAGCAGATGTTTGCACACGCACAGGCAGCTCTTGCATCCACAGGACAAGGCAAAATCAATCCGAAGCTGCTTGGACTGCCTTATAATACCACCAAATACCCCACGTCATTGCATTCACTGCCGCCACTCCGGTCGCCTAACCAAGTGAGTCCCGGAAGCTCTGCAGCCCACTCGCCACAGCTGCAAGCTTCGACGCTTCCATTGCATATCGTCCCGACACATGCATCTGGGCAGCTGCAAATGGAAGCTCAGCATATGGAAGCTCAGCATATGGAAGCCCAGCAAATGGCCGCACAGCAAATAACCGCACAGCACATGGTAGCTCAGCAAATGGCAGCTCAGCAAATGGCAGCTCAGCAAATGGTAGCACAGCTGAAAGTACCAAGACAGTCCAAAATGGCGGTGCAACACCTTACGCAGACTCTGCAGGCTCAGATGTTTCAATCAGGCACAATGCCACCCCATTTATTACCAGCAACCATGATTCAAGCCGCCACAGCCACAGCGGCATCAGGCGCACATGCACCCACTGGCCCACCACCCGTTTTCTTCGTCAATGGACTGCCGCCATTATCTGGCCCAATGATCCCCCCACAGTGCTGTGCGCCCTCCCAGCTCCCCTATAAGTTCGTGGGCCTGAGCAAGGAGAAAATGGAGGACGATGAGGAGCGGTACGCCAAGAGGGCCAAGCGGCCCCGCCAGGGCAAAAACCACCTCAACTTTATGATTTCCACGCCCCGAAACCCTCCGCCACGCAAGTACAACAAGTAACCGTTTCGCTTTCAAAACCAATAGATCTAGACCTAGTCATCGATTACTGAAGCTCCATTAAGTATATTGAAGTAGTGATTGATTACTTCAAAGTCGCAAAAACCAAGTACACCATAGTAGTAACCGGTCACTATCAGCGGGACAAATTCCATATGGTAGTGATCTACCCATACAGGCATTGAGGTCTGCTAGAATTACTATGCGACCTGAGGCTTAGGTTAAGCTTCTAAAGGCCTTGTCAATCAAATGAAGCTTTCAGGCACAATGCCGTGGCTCTGAATGAGGATTCGGTAAGCTATCATTAGTAGGAAGTCATCCGATCAGTTTTATGAAGCTTCTTGTTGGCAAATAGCGTCGAATAAGGGCGCGCACGGCGCTCTAGGATGGCAGGGCACTGCGCAGTCTCCTTACTTCGAGTGTCCTGCCAACCAGGGATCAGTGAAGACCAGGTCCCAAACATATAAGGAGTCTTTCTCAAAGTTAAAGCATCATGTGTCATTTTTCTTGAGTGAACAATCTTCAACATACACTGGTCGCTTTATAATCATCAAATAGACACCCAGCATGGTTGCATGCGGGTTTCGACTCAACCTTCGGAGGCAATTTGTCTTGGATTCTGCTTTTAGAGAAGAAAATCTCAGATCACCCCTCTTCATTGGTAACCTCTTCACTTCATAGGAGATACTTCTTCCACCTTTCACAAATTATGAGGGTTTTGTCGGCATTTTCCACCGTTAGGACTTAGCCTTCCTCGTGTAACCATCTTTGGATTTCCAGCCGTGAAGCTAGACAGCTTGAACTTCGGCAAGCAATCCCGGATCCAGGAAACATGATACCCTGAAACCTTAAGTCAATGATCAGGACCCACTAGGTATTGGACAAAAAGGCTTAAGTAGACCATAATGATATGCTTTCAAACTTTCCCATGAATTGTATATTTGTCATACTTTGAAACATCGGAGCCCCAATTCTGGGATGTTATCAGCATCACTCTTATCAGTCATCTCTAAACCTCCCCCCTCTTATCAGATTTATCCATCTCTTCATAAGAGATATTTGTGCAAATGAATAGTTAGTCTATTATAATAATAGTATCCTTTTAATAAGTCAAGTGGTTATGGCTTAATCAAAATTTCAGGTAGGAGGTATTTGCATACCTCTCTTTGAGGGCCTCTCTTTTCTTCATCCCTTTGTGTCCTTCACTTCCCTCCATATCTTGGAAACCTTCTCTATTTTCTGAAGACAACGGAAATTCGTCTCTATTGGCTGAAGAAAGTTTCCGACCTTCTTTTATTTTTTTTAGCCCTAGGGTTTGCCTTAAAAAACGAATCATATGTTTGAGTTTTCTTGCGGGTGCGAAGCGGTACTTATATAGATAAATTGTGCGGTGGCTGCAAAACGTCGCGCAGCTATGACGCCCACAAACGCAGGGAAGAGGGGAAATCCCCACTTTGAGAAAGTATATAAAGGCAGCCAGTTCCCCCTTTTCGATTTCAATACTGCAACCAGCCTTCCTTCTTGATTTCAGAACTGCAGCCAATTCCGCTTTCTTGAATCCTTTACTACGTTCAATTTACCACTCTTAATATCCCTGACGACAGCCATTTTTCCTTTCTCAACTCCCAGTGTGGTCTCTCTCTAGGCCATGTCCAGTACCTAGTGTCTATAGTTTTACTGCCTCATCCGGTCACGAAATATGAAACGGGGGACCCAAAAGAAAACCCCAAAAACGTCTCC
Organism: Metschnikowia cubensis; assembly: GCA_002374405.1. Taxonomy (NCBI): domain Eukaryota; kingdom Fungi; phylum Ascomycota; class Pichiomycetes; order Serinales; family Metschnikowiaceae; genus Metschnikowia; species Metschnikowia cubensis. The sequence continues at coordinate 13,945 of NKZA01000076.1, forward strand.
GGCTCAAAAACATGAAACTAGTACTAAATTGTGTATTAGAATGAGACACTATAAAAAGGCTATACAAAGTGTGTTAAGAGATGATTAAGCGAGAATATAATCATTAGATTACTATTCGAACAGCCATACTGAGGGAGACCACCAGAACCTGTCGTATTGAAGAGTGAGTTGGCCTCAATCTACAGTGAAGGCCACGTAAAGTGTTCACTTATCTTGATGAGATTATGTGGTCCATATCCTATAGTAAGAGTGATCCTCTTGATTTTGAACCATAAATTCTTTACGGGCCTTCTGGTTCCCCATCATCTCAAGTGGATGTGGAATTATCAATTCTACAAAGCGTGTGGATTAGACAACACAATTTCTGCATTAGTCAGTGCGGCATTAGGTGGACCATATATTAACCACGGTATCATGTCCAGTGGACGGGATTTGAAGGAAACTGTTGTCATAGACTCGTCAAGATATAGAAACTACTCCAATACTACTCCAGACGAGCTTACCTCAAGAAACGAAGATGAAGAGGCGTTTTCGGTGTGCAGTGGAAAGCTGATATTATCAGCTCAAGGTCATTTGGGGTGGCTCTTCGAGGACTTCTTGGGATACCTCAGTTAGATGATATTTGAAGGAGCTATTGAAAAAGGATGGACTGGTCCGGACTCCCCTATTTATATATGGGTCTATCTTCACGTTAACAGAGCTTATTATAACCACCGGTGCAAATAAAGAACAGGTGCTATGTTAACGGACCATCCCTTCAAGCCAAGGGACTCAGGGCAGGCTCACCTTGTTACCTTTTTTCCAACACTGACACGTCCTGCATACCCTTATGCTCCCACAAATATCATCATCCAAGGGTTTAACCACTAACTTGACTAAACTAAGGAACTATTTGTCACGTGATCTGTGGGGTGCAAAGACTGAATGAGGTAAACCTTTAACGCCAGCTTGAAGAAGCATGGAGTGTAAAACTGCCACTACCATAGTGTACTATTGAATGTGCACTCCTGGAATACATGCTGAGAGGAATAGGAAAACCTCTGGAAAAGAAAGAAGGATTTACCCAATCCATAGTATAACAAGTTGGCTAGTTTCTTATATCCCACACTGCTTAAGTTTGATGAATGTTGGAAATCTTCCTTTTGAATCGCGGGTTCTGCTATTCATGGCTTATATGGGACTGTGAGTTCAGTCTAATGTGGGCGTTTATAACAGGAAGAACGCTCGGGATTTGATCACGATTTGAACTTCGTCCCTTGGCACAAGTATCACATCGCCACTCAACGTGGTAATCACAAGCTGCGCAGACAATCGTCTGGAAATAGCAGCAAGTCTGGAGAACCGAAGGGATGAGCACAAACAAAATGAAGCTGACAAAGGCTCATTCTTGAATTTCTTGAAAGGGCCTGGGAGAAAAATTTCGAGAAACTTCATACTTGGATAGAAGTTCTTTTGGTAGAACCACCCAGAGGTATTTCTCCCACCGTTTTCCTCTTAGTCAGTCCTATCACTTCATGGGGCACGAACCCAAAACTATATTCAAAACAACCCCATCAATGACAGTGAAACTTCCACTTTGGAGAGAAATTCGAAATGAAGTTCATGATATGTATCATTTCATAAGGATTTCCAGAGAAAAACAACGAGCCAAGAAAGGAAGGCGACTGGTCATTGGGCCTAACCGATTCATGGTTTGCAATCCTGGAGCGCAGACCAACATCAACATCTCGTACAGCCTGGACCAATTTGTGACACAAACCATGGTCCATATTCTGGTCAATTATGGTCAAAGTTTGGTCAATGTTGCAGCCAAGACCCTTTTACGTCAGATGCCAACTGGATCTAAGGAATTAGCCAACTTACCAATCAAAGAGTCCATTGATGATGATAATGATTAAGTCGTGGACACGTGGAGGGGATACGGCAGTCAGAAAAAGATGTGATGAAACGTGGGTGGCAGACGACCATATTTATGAGTCTTTTGTGACATAGCTTACTCGCATTTCTTGACTGTTTCACAATTAATGACTGTTTCACCTTTTATGACTCTTTCATGGTAGTTCCACGCGGTCCCATCACTTCTTCCATTGGTTAACTTCTTGACTCTTTCATTCCTTGACTCCTTAACTCCTGGGACTGTGGAGTTAACTTGCCACCCTCTCCGGCTCCTCTTCATCAATAAAAGCAGGCATTTTCTCCGCACCCGTCTCCGGAAGATAACTAGGAGCAGCATCGGCCAATTCCAGCTCGTAATCCATCTCATCACCCAACGCATCCAATTCGGCATCCAACTCCAGCTCCAGAATATCGTCCGGAGCATCGTAACTCATACTCAACGATTCCTGCAATTCGTTCAGCTTATCAATCAAATCCAACATCTCGTCCTGCAACTGCTCGATCTTGTCGATATCGATTTTTCCGTATGACGCTTTGAGTGACTTGTTGGCAGTCTTCATGGCGTCCATGGTGATCATGGTGTTCTTAAGGTTATCGGTAGTCATCAGTGCCTGAGTCATATTCCACAGCTGGTTTTCCAATTGGTCTTTCTGGGCCTCGATCTGTTTTCGTTGGCGCAAGAGCTTGAGGGCTTTCTGTTTGAGGGCGTTTTTTCCAGGCCCGTCCTTCATCCGGGCCATTTTTTGCTGGTAGGCGGAGAGTTCGGCGTTGATTTTGGTGAGTTTGACGTCGAAAGTGCCCACCCGTTCGTCGATGGACGAAATGGCGTCGTTTAGTGACGGTTTGGGCGCACTGCTTTTGGTTCCAAAAAGCCGGTTCATTGAATATGGTGTGTTGAAGACAGGAGACAGACTTGACAGATAGACAGGAGACAGACCGGACAGACTAGACAGGAGACAGACTGGACAGACTGGACAGGAGACAGACCGGACAGACTAGACAGGAGACAGACTGGACAGGAGACAGACCGGACAGACTAGACAGGAGACAGACTGGACAGACTAGACAGGAGACAGACTGGACAGACTAGACAGGAGACAGACTGGACAGACTAGACAGACTAGACAGACTTGACAGATAAACAGACTGGACAGGAATGATCTATGGAGATCAAATCTAGGCCAAGGAGGCTGGACAAAGAATTTAGGCCAGGACACAAAACTCAGAAGATTAGATTAGTAAGACTGAATCTGCACCACACTAAGTAGATTAACCAAAAGTGTGCTGGTGAAAAAACTAGGAGCAGGCTTCAACTCAGGGAATCAACGACTAGACTAAGAGTACTGTAGGAGTACTAAACTAGACGGAAAGTAAGGGTGAGTCGGACTATGTCACGTGGGACTAAGAAACCGCCGAATCGGGGAACTGGGGAACGGGAAATTGGAGAATGGGGAATAGGCGAGATAGGACTATGTCACGTGGTATAGTTTTCTGCAGGAGTAGTGGGATTATGCAGGAATTGCACCAATAACTAAGCCCTGTGGTGAAAAGTAGGACCTGTGGCAAGAGTAGGACTAGGGTGAGTGAGAATAAGTGTGCAGTGGAGGATAGTGCGCGCATGAAGCAAGTAAACCCGTACCTCCCATAATCGGTTTAGCGGGTGGACCTCCGTACACCACACAATTTCGGTTTAATGCTTCAAGGGAGCACAACAAAACATTCTGCGGTAGTATGGATTTGTAGACCCGATCACATCAATTTGCAGTAATTTTACTTACTGTAGTACACAATTGTACAAGTTCCGCTGGTACTTTGTTGAGAAAACAGCTCCTGGTGTTTCGCTGCCACGCACGTGTCTTTAGTCATGTGATGCACCACCTCAATATGAAACGTCAAACTCCCGCAATTATGCCCCAAAATATACCCCCCAAAATAGACTTGCCCCAAAATATATACCCCCAAATAGATTTGCCCCAAAATAAATGCCCCAAAATATACCCCCCAAAATATATACCCCCCAAAATATATACCCCAAATATATTCGCCCCAAAATAGATTTATCCCAAAATATGTACCCCCAAAATATGTACCCCCAAAATAGATTTGCCCCTAATAAATGCCCCCAAAATAAATGCCCCAAAATATATACCCCAAATATATTCGCCCCAAAATAGATTTACCCCAAAATATGTACCCCCAAAATAGATTTGCCCCTAATAAATGCCCCCAAATATATTCGCCCCAAAATAGATTTGCCTCAAATGTGTACGCCACCCAGAGAACATACCATGATGTCTCCCGACACCAGACCCACCAATACTAATTTTAACTAATGGAGTGGTACTGATGTTGCCCAATGCTTGGACTGAACCCTTCACAAAAGGAGAAGTCCAGACTAGTATTGCAACTGGGTCCTGGTTGTAAGGCAGTCAGGATTGACTCGAGACAGTGAATTAACAAGCCAGGTGCAGGAAAGAGGGGTTTAAGGTGAACAGGTTGACACACGAGGGATTCCGGTCTAGTTTGAGCAGTGTCACGAGTTTTCAGAATTTGACGGATGTCTTTATAGAGAATAGCAGCATACATCATGGGGTTAGAAAGTGTCAAAAATAAGGGCTACCGCGGAATTGGCTGCCAAAACACCCGTACATCCGGACCACAGCAGAAGTTAGTGCAATGCAAACGCCGTTTTTCACTTCTGTCTTGTGAAAGGAAGTTTGCCAGAATGCTGGAATTCCGAACATCATTTTATGGCTTGCTAGTTTCTCAAAGGGGCCGTGAAACGTCTGGTCACGTGACTGTCATACCAAGACCAGGCTATCATAATGGTCAAATGCAAGAGAATCCAATCTGACAAAAACCAGAAGATGTGAATGTCCATTGATTCAAAGATCCACTTTGGATGGGTCTGTGCAGTGACTCTTTGTTGAACTGTGCTAGTGTGATTTGAATCATTTCAGCACATACGTGTTTCAAAACTAAAGAAACCAGCGCGTCAAAACGATTCAAGCCGGCGCAAAAAAATGGTTTATACTCTTACGCTGTCTTTCAAATGAACTTTCGTTAGATTTCAATATTCTGACATGTCAATTTGGTGATTGCATGTTCTACATTTGGAGACATTTGGAGACAGTTGGAGACATTTGGAGACAGTTGGAGATGTTTGGAGACATTTGGAGATGTTTGGAGACATTTGGAGATGTTTGGACACACTTGGACACATTTGGACACATTTGGACACATTTGGACACAGTTGGACACACTTGGACACACTTGGACACAGTTGGACACAGTTGGACACACTTGGACACAGTTAGACACACTTGGACACATTAGGGAGTTTGCAGTACCAATCAAGCCCTCAGACGAACGGAACAAAAGTGGAAGCGGTACGATTCTTTTTGAATGATTGGTATACTTCATTTTGACCATGCATCTATGCATAGAGAGTTTCTTAAGCACACTTAGGGACCTTTGGCCAGGAACATTATTCAACGTCTCGATTAGACCTCTACTTCTTATTAGTTCAAAAGGTCACGAGCTCTGAATACACTACCATACTACTACTGGCAATATCTGGCGGATACGCTAATTCCACTGCAACTACCTAAGAAGCTCGATTCCCTCTTTTCGGGACTCATTGACCAGCAAAAGTGACTTGCGCATGGATTTCACACGAGTCCAACGTACTATTGTGTTTTCAAAAGTATCCAATCAACTGTGCATTGTTTGGAATCAAGACAGAACGGGTCAAACCAACACTGCTAAATGGTTCGTACCCCAGTCTTCAACCAATACCTCCAAATGTTAGATCTCGATGATTGTCTCATATCTAGTACATTTTGGAGTCTGCTGTTTCAACCAAGGGTCATAACGACACATTGTTTGGGTTGCAACCACAGGAATTGGCTGCCAAAACACCCGTACATCCGGACCACAGCAGAAGTAAGTGCAATGCAAAGGCCGTTTTTCACTTCTGTCTTGTGAAAAGACGTTCGCTGGAATCCTGGAATCCCGGAAATCATTTTATGGCTTGGTAGTTTCTCAAAGGGGCCGTGAAACTTCTGGTCACGTGACTGTCATACCAAGACCAGGCTACCATAATGGTCAAATACAAGAGAATCCAATCTGACGAAAACCAGAATATGTGCATCTCCATTTATTCAAAGATCCACTTTGGATAGGATTGCACAGTGACCCTTTGGGTAGATTACTGATTTCCCCGTGCCCGTGCCTCGGGTACACCAGGTCCCTTCCATAGCCATGGAGCGCAGTCCACTGATGTACTTGGGAAAATTAAATTTAGAGTCTGATCAAGATATGTGAGTCTGTCTGTCTGTCTGTCTGTCTGTCTGTCTGTCTGTCTGTCTGTCTGTCTGTCTGTCTGTCTGTCTGTCTGTCTGTCTGTCTGTGTGTCTGTCTGTCTGTTTGTCTGTCTGCGTGTCTGTCTGTCTGCCTTCTGTCTGTCTGCGTGTCTGTCTGTCTGCCTTCTGTCTGTCTGTCTGCGTGTCTTAAGCATTGTGATGCTAATAGCCAGCTCACCCTTTTTCCATTTGGTATTCAGAATTCAAACACATCTCAATTCAGTCAAATCAATAATAAGCATGCCAATGGGAAATTCCTCGCTTTGAATATTCCCACTAACTTGGCATCTCCTTTGGGCCATCTCAGCCTGTCATATGAGGATCTGGAAGACATACGCCGTGGTCTGGACTAGACCGACCGTACCACCGCTAACTGCACCCATACGTGCTCCAAAAAACTGGTAGGTGTATGGTATGGACTAACGTTCTGGAGTGTGGCCAGTATGGCCGGTATAGAATTGAGTGTCCACCGCATACCGGAATACCCAACTTGGTATAGTAGTCTAAGCCGTTTAGTTAAATGGCAGTACCTCCAGTCTATAGTTAAATGGTAGTGTAGTAGTACAGTCCGACATATACTAACATGGACATGTAGTAACGTATAGTGCGTTATTTATTAACAAAGTAGTAAATATAATTCGTCATATATTAAAAAAGTAGTAAATATAATTCGTCATATATTAACAAAGTAGTAAATATAATTCGTCATTTATTAACAAAGTAGTCAAGTATAGTGCGTCATTTATAAAAAGAGTAGTACAGTAGTGGAGTATGGTCAGGTCATTGCTAATATGGTAGTGTATTAATAGTCTCCAGTCATACAACATGGTAGTATATTAGTAGTATATCAGTAGTATAGTAGTAGAATAATAGTCCGTCAATAGTTAGATGGTCGCATAGTAGTAGTCCGTCTATAGTTAAATGGTTTATAGCAGTAGTCCGTCAATAGTTAAATGGCTGTATAGTAAGTGGAGTATAGCCAGTCATGTATTAAATTAGTAATATATTAGTGTAATCCTTCATATATTAAAATGGTAGAATAGTCGGAGCCAGTCATATATTAAAATAGTAGTAAAGCAGTATAGTCTGTCATATATTAAAATTGTAGTATATTAGTAGTCCGTCTATAGTTAAATGGTAGTAAAACAGTATAGCCAATCTATAGTTAAATGGTAGAATAGTCAGAGCCAGTTATATATTAAAATAGTAGTATATTAGTGTAGTCATCATATATTAAAATAGTAGGTGTAGCCAGTCATATATGAAAATGGTAGTTCAGTACTATAGCCAATATATAGTTAAATGGCTGTGTAGTAAGTGGAGTATAGCCAGTCAAGTATTAAAATGGTAGCATATTAGTAGTCCGTCTGTACTTAAACGGTAGGTGTAGTCTGTCATATAGTTAAATGGTAGTACAGTACTATAACCAATCTATAGTTAAATGGTAGTATATTAGTATTCAGTCATATATTAAAATAGTAATATATTAGTGTAGTCCTTGATATATTAAAATGGTAGTATATTAGTAGTCCGTCATATATTAAAATAGTAGTATATTAGTGTAGTCATCATATATTAAAATCGTAGTAAAGCAGTATAGTCAGTTATATATTAAAATGGTAGTATATTAGTGTAGCCGGTCATATGTTAAAATAGTAGTATAGCAGTATAACCAGTTATATATTAAAATAGTAGTAAAGCAGTATAGTCCGTCATATACTTAATTGGTAGAAGTCGTAGTCGGAGCCAGTTGCGAGTCCCGGGGATTGGCTATATATAGAGAGGATCCCGCTCTAGGTTGAGCGGTATCAATAGAGATAAGAAAGTCACTAATACCTGGTTTTGGGAAGCATATTAGTGACCAAAGGCGAACCCTGATTCACTGTATTTAAGAGAGCTATTGGAGGCGAACGTCATAACAATTCCAAACTATGCAAAAGTGAGCGCGAACGCTCAATATATTGAAATCGTAGTAAAGCAGTATAACCAGTCATGTATTAAAATAGTAATATATTAGTGTAGCCAGTTATATATTAAAATAGTAGTATCTTAGTAGTCCGTCTATACTTAAATAGTAGTATCTTAGTAGTCCGTCTATACTTAAATGGTAGTAAAACAGTACAGTCTGTCATATATTAAAATACTAGTCTAGCAGTATAACCAGTTATATATCAAAATAGTAGTATAGCAGTATAACCAGTTATATATTAAAATAGTAGGTTTAGCCAGTCATATAATAAAATGGTAGTAAAGCAGTATAATCAATTATATATTAAAATAGTAGTATAGCAGTATAACCAGTTATATGTTGAAATGGTAGTAAAGCAGTATAGCCAGTCATATACTTAATTGGTAGAATAGTCGTAGTCCGTCATGTATTAAAATCGTAGTAAAGCAGTATAACCAGTTATATGTTGAAAAGGTAGTAAGTGGAGTATAGCCAGTCAAGTATTAAAATGGTAGTACAGTACTATAACCAATCTATAGTTAAATGGTAGTATATTAGTATTCAGTCATGTATTAAAATAGTAATATATTAGTGTAGTCCTTGATATATTAAAATGGTAGTATATTAGTATAGTCCGTCATATATTAAAATGGTAGTATATTAGTAGTCCGTCTATACTTAAATGGTAGGTGTAGTCCGTCATATTAAAATGGCAGTAAAGCAGTACAGTCTGTCATATACTAAAATGATAGCATACAATGTTTCTCAAACCGATTCAAACCCGCACGATAGAATAAAAACCACACTAGCAAATTAGAAACCAATAATTCTAAAAGTTAATGTTTTGAATATTTAATTAAAACTTTACATAAACAGTTCCTTCAAATCCTTGATCCTTAGCTTTTTAAGTCATAGGTACGAAACCTTGACGTATCAGTTTGTTTAATTTGGCTAGTGAGGTTTGAGCACCCCTAAGATAAACACTGTATTAATAGCCAGTCTATAGTTAAATGGTAGTATAGTAGTGGATTATAGTCAGTGGAGTATAATAATTAACATGGTAGTATATTATTAGTATAGTAGTATAGTCTGTCATATACAACATGTTAGTATAGTGGTATCACAGCCAGTCTACAGTGTGGATGTAGTAGTATAGTAGTGTAGTAGTATAGACGTATAGTAATATAGAAGTATAGTAGTATAGTAGTGTAGTAGTATAGACGTATAGTAATATAGAAGTATAGTAGTATAGTAGTGTAGTAGTATAGACGTATAGTAATATAGAAGTATAGTAGTATAGTAGTATAGAAGTATAATAGTATAGTAGTATAGTAGTAGTAATATAGAAGTACAATAGTATAGTAGTATAGTAGTATAGTAGTATAGTAGTATAGTAGTATAGTTGTTAGAATTACTATGCAACTCAAGGCTATGGCCAGGATTTGCAATAACTTTAAGCTTCTACCTTGCTTAATGAATATAATGGATCTGTCCAGGAACGTTAACCTATCAGTGTTCTGGATTATTCTGTCGGGCTACTAATTGTAGGAACTCACCCAGACAGTTAATATAATACTATTGGGTACTTGTATAATTAAAGGAGGTTCTTGTATTCTCTTAAAGTAAAGCTATTCTTAAGTAGTTGGAGTTCTGTCCTTTCATAACTAGACATATGTCCCCATTATATATCTGGAGGGATAATCAATCTAGACTCTTTCCGCATGACTAAAGTTACCTTATTCCGTCATGGGAAAATCGTACTCATTGGAAACTCTTGCATTCGCAAATCCTGTTTCATGCTGAGTAGATCTTCATGTTCTAGACTCTCATAGACTCCTGTATTCAGTCGAGTCAATTCCATGTGTAACAATAGTAGTATAGTAGTATAGTAGTATAGTAGTAGTAGTAATATAGAAGTATAGTAGTAGTAGTAGTAGTAGTATAGTAGTATAGAAGTATAGTAGTATAGCTGTATAGAAGTATAGTAGTATAGTAGTATAGTAGTATAAAAGTATAGAAGTAGTAATATAGAAGTATAGTAGTATAGTAGTATATAGTATAGTAGTAGTAATATAGAAGTATAGTAGTATAGAAGTATAGTAGTATAGCTGTATAGTAGTATAGAAGTGTAGTATAATAGTATAGTAGTATAGAAGTATAGTAGTATAAAAGTATAGTAGTGTAGAAGTCTAGTAGTATAGTAGTATAGTAATATAGTAGTATAGTCATATAGTAATATAGAAGTATAGTAGTATAGTAGTATAAAAGTATAGTAGTGTAGAAGTCTAGTAGTATAGTAGTATAGTAATATAGTAGTATAGTAATATAGTAGTATAGTAATATAGTAGTATAGTAATATAGTAATATAGAAGTATAGTAGTAGAGAAGTATAGTAGTGTAGTATAGTAGTATAGAAGTATAGTAGTATAGTAGTGTAGTAGTATAGAAGTATAATAGTATAGTAGTATAGTAATATAGTAGTATAGAAGTATAATCAGTCGAATAATTCATGGATGTATATGAGTAAAGTATAGTCATATAATTAAGATACTACAGTAGTATTACCATACATAACATGCTAGTATAGTGGAATATAGCCTGTCTCAGTTAACATGGTAGTGCATTAATAATCGGATATTAACATGGTAGTGGAGTATAATCAGTCTATAGCTAACATGGATATATAGTAATTGGATAGCCATTGTACACACCTAACTGTCTTGAGCCTACACATGAGGAATATCGTCATCCAAGCCATTTAGTTTTTTCCCGGTGTTGTTGCTTCTAACCTGGCCCAGTGTTGGTTTCTTGTCGCTCCCAAAGTTAGTGAATCTGGCGACACTCGACTCATTACTGCCTTTGAGGTATAACCTCCAACGATACAATGCTCTGTATACCAACCAAGTTGCATGACCATAATACGGTAGTTTTGAGTCCATCTGCTTCTTTGAAAGTGTCGTGTTTTTTTTTTTTGTACCCGTCCATGATCGCGTTGGCTCGTTGCCATTTCTTAGGACTCAGAACCTTAGGAAGTCTGGTCCTCAAAGCATCCAAATGTGCTTTTTTGTAGTGTCGTTTCTTTAGTGAAAAGCTTTCACCCCTCGTCGTAAGCTACAACTTACTTACCCTGTATATCAATATATAATCTAGAACATAAATTGAAAACACCACTTTCTGGTGGCTCTGAAATGCTCGAAATGATCATTGCCTCGTTTCGAGAATCTTGGACAAACTTTTCATGACTTTTAAGAATTTAATGCATCGAACAAGAGACTTTTCTTTCAAGTACAAGTCTAGTCACTCTTGTAGTGAAAGACCATTTGAGGTAACAGGCTCTTTTAGTTTCAATTGCTTGTCCAAAAGAGACCATTTGAGGTAACAGGCTCTTTTAGTTTCAACTGCTTGTCCAAAAGAGACCATGCGCTCCACATCGCTAGCCTTGAACCAACCAATCCGGACAACTGTCATTAATGTTCAGCAAGCATAAAGTGTCCTTTTTTTCTGATCTGTTTCCAAAAGTATCTGCTGGTACGCACAAACAATGGCGTCTTCCTGACTAGCTTGAGTGCAAGCTTGAGTATTTTGCAACAAGTTAATAGTCTCCTGTTGGACTGCCATAGAGAAATAGACATTTTCACTTAATATCCCCGGACCCAACTGTCTGCCCACTTGTACTGTCTTGAACCATTGAAGTATACGCGACTGGTCTAGGTCTTTCAATATGCTTAAGAAGAAATTCTACCACTGTTTATTGAAAATATAGTGTCCAGTCTACAGGTAAATGGTAGTGTATTAGTAGTCCAGTCTACAGAAAAATGGCAGTGTATTAGTAGTCCAGTCTACAGAAAAATGGCAGTGTATTAGTAGTCCAGTCTACAGAAAAATCATAGTATACTAGTATAGCGCATATACACATGAGGTCTTGTCAGCCATGGAATTGTCGATTGAATACACGACTCTAATGGGAACACGAGCATGTACTTAGCATAAAACGGATTCGGAATACTTCTCTTTTCTGCTCCAAACACTGAATAGACAGGTGGAGGTGTTGTGCAAGCCTCGTGTGCACTTGAGCTGAGCTGCCTGCTTGTAGACCTTGGCAGTGTTCCTCCAGATATATAATGGGAGCAAGAGTTTAGCCCTGGAAGAACTCTATTGTATGATATAAGAGAAATACTGTTATGGTCTTCATATTTTTATGTCAAACTGATATTGGTGGTTGGTGGTTCCTGAGCCAAAGTGGCTATAACTGAGAGGAACGGGGTACCGGGAACACTCCATTAGAACAGGCAAGGAGTGTTCAAGTATGGAAAGGGGCTATCGTAGCACTTGGTGGGATGGGCCACGGGATTTGGTATGGCCATTGTTATTTTGGACATCGATATGATTCACATGGTGGTCCATGTAAATAAATGACATGGTAGAGTAGTAGTATATTAGTAGCCAGTCATATGACATGTTGTATGGTGTAGGCATACGACAAGTTGTATGGTGTAGGCATATGACATGGTCGTATGGTGTAGGTAGTCATATAACGTGTAGTATAGCCAGTCGAATATTAACATGGGCATATAGTAATGGAGTAGTAGCCAGTCTGATATACTCTTTTTGAAAACCATTCTAACCCACGCAAAATGTTTCGTATTCCTTCGTACAGTCTTTCAAACCAACTGTTCACACCAATTTTCATTAGAATTCAAGATTCTGAAATGTAAATCTGGAGCATTGCGTCATAAGTAGTATATTTGGGGTCATTTGAGAGACTTTTGGGAGTCTTTTAATCAGGTCAAAACGGACGTAATGGAGTTAAAGGGTACGAAACTCTTTGAATTATTGGTTTGTTTAATTCTGTTTGAATCGTTTTATCGCTCTGGTTTGAATAGTTTCAATATGGTACATTTTGTTCAAAACTATTGAAACGGGGCAGTAAAAATATTCAAACCACACTAGCAAAATAACATAATTCAAATACTTTCGTAACTCTTTGCACGGTCGTTCGAAGCAAATGGCGTATTGATTACCAAATTTTCATTGGAATTCGATGTTTTGAACTCTTAAATCTCGAGGTTTGCGTCACATGTACAACATTTGGGGTCTGTCGAACCAGTCAAGGGCCAAAACGGACGGAATGAACTGAACGGGGTACGAAACTTTTGAATCATTGATTTGTTCAATTGTGCTGGTGTGATTTGAATCGTTTGCCGAGGTAATTTGGATAGTTTTAAAAACACTGTATAGCCAGTCATAACAGAGTATGACCATGGTACTAGAGAACCAGTCATAACAGAGTATGACCATGGTACTAGAGAACCAGTCATAACAGAGTATGGCCATGGTACTAGAGAACCAGTCATAACAGATTATTAACATGGTACTATAGAGAACCAGTCATAACAGATTATTAACATGGTACTATAGAGAACCAGTCATAACAGATTATTAACATGGTACTATAGAGAACCAGTCATAACTGATTATTAACATGGTACTATAGAGAACCAGTCATAACAGATTATTAACATGGTACTATAGAGAACCAGTCATAACAGATTATTAACATGGTACTATAGAGAACCAGTCATAACTGATTATTAACATGGTACTATAGAGAACCAGTCATAACAGATTATTAACATGGTACTATAGAGAACCAGTCATAACAGATTATTAACATGGTACTATAGAGAACCAGTCATAACTGATTATTAACATGGTACTATAGAGAACCAGTCATAACAGATTATTAACATGGTACTATAGAGAACCAGTCATAACAGATTATTAACATGGTACTATAGAGAACCAGTCATAACAGATTATTAACATGGTACTATAGAGAACCAGTCATAACAGATTATTAACATGGTACTATAGAGAACCAGTCATAACTGAATATTAACATGGTACTATAGAGAACCAGTCATAACTGAATATTAACATTGTACTATATTAATATAGTAGTACATGAATTTCATAAATGTCTTCACCCACACAACAACATACCTATTCCTTCAACATATCTTCCACTGTGTAATACGTAGGTGATTGACCAAGATCAGAACCGGCGCGGCGTCGCTCCATACAGTGGTTTTGAAAACGATTCAAACCAGCGCGACAAAAAGTTCCGTCCTCCTTCGCACCTTTCGAACCAAATGGTAATGTTTTGTACCCCTTTTATTAGAAATCACTATTCTGAAATGTTAAGTCTGGACGATTGCATTTAAGGGGTACATTTGGGGTCATTTGGGGTCATTTGGGGTCATTTGGGGTCATTTGGGAGTCTTGCAATATCAAGCAAGGGACAAAACGGATGGAACTGGAGTATAAGGGGTACGAACCTTTTTGAGTTCTTGGTTTGTTTAATTTGGTGGTGTGGCTTGAATCATTTTATCGCAATGATTTGGATAGTTTGGAAAACATTGTATTTTCGTTATCGCCACCAACACCCGTTCGTTTGTTGTGGCTGTCCTGGTGTTTCTGTTCTGGTGTTTCTGTTCTGGTGTTTCTGTTCTGGTGTTTCTGTTCTGGTGTTTCTGTTATGGTGTTTCTGTTATGGTGGGTATGTTATGGTGTTTCTATTCCGGTGTTTCTTTACTGCTGTTTCTTTACTGCTGTTTCTTAACTGCTGTTTCTTTACTGCTGTTTCTTTACTGCTGTTTCTTTACTGCTGTTTCTTTACTGCTGTTTCTGTTCTGATGGGTCTGAGTAGCAGACATTCGGCTACTTCAAGATAAATCAGATTGATTAGTTAGACTTGGGTTGCTATGTATACTCGGGAACTCTGCTAAACCTTCATCCAAAATCATCAAGGTGAGGGGTGGTATTTTTCAAAGAAGACCACTTCCGTTGGAATGATCTAGTAGCTCATTCTCAACACGTTGTCAATCGTGCTAGTGAGGTTTGAATCGTTTTGGCTTTTTGAGTTGGAGAGTTTTTGATACTTAGCAAAAACACCTGGTTGCAGAAATATCTGGTTGCAGAAACACCTGGTTGCAGAAACACTGGAGGTAAAGAAATGTAACCTAAGACTATGCGACTGCGGAAATTTCAACGATCAAAGTTTGCATCTTTACGCATGGCCCAGGGCTAAAGCTACCACAAAAAAAAAACGCCTCTAAGGGAAAAGATCCTGGGAGGACCGCCATGTCAATCATGAAGGGGATTTCCAACCACGAGCCGGGTCGCCATCCATAAAGTTGCTATCCATAAAGTTGCCATCCATAATGTCACCATCCATTATCCGGTCGCCCGAATGACGGACAGGCCAAGTGCTGGATTATTTACTTGTACTCGCAGACTGTTTGCCCGAGACCCACCTGATACCCACCTGAGATGCTCCAAAGCGACTTGAACTTTGGCTTGAAGTACATCTTTCGACTCTTTCCAATCGACCACTTACAAGATCGGTGGTCTACGCCGAGACATACCCAGTCCTAAATAAACTTAGGCTTTAGATATAGTGGTTATAGCGTGAGCGATACCAACACAGAAGACCTGGAATCGATTCTGAATGGAGCAGGAACTGTTGGGGAAAAAGAACGATGATTTTCAGGAAAGGTTCAAGAGCTTGTGAAGTTTCATTCGGTGGGCCTCGTTTTTTGGGGTCAATTAAAGTCGATAACGACCGAGGGGCTAACTACGGTCCCTCCATGCAGGAAGAGTACCATGCCCGGGGTGATAGTTTCGTTCCGAATTACGTCCTCTGGGGTACTACTTTTTTGGGCTGACTCCAAGCCACCTTTTCCGATGGTATATAAAATACGAGGCTTACCTCCCACGATACCATCATGAAGCTAATTGACTTGTTTTTTGTCTTTCTTCTCTCGGCCACTACTGGGTCCCGCTCTATCGAAACATGGACTTTCTTTGCCAGGGTGCACGACTCTTTGGTGCCGCTTTCCAAAGCCTCTTTGAACGAGGATATAAGTGTCTTTTCCTATGGAGACCGACTGCTGTTTCCTACCAAATTCCGCTTAACTCGAGATAACTACGCTTATACTGAGAACGGGGAAGCGGTGGGTTTTTTCAAGTCTGGATTTGGATTTGGTCCTACGCTCACCCCGGCTTCTTTGCATTTGGACGAAGATAACAAGCTTCGAAAGGGCCGTTTTTATTCGTGCCAAACGTCCACAGGCAGCGAAACACACCGGATTTTCCACCAAGTCAAGCGCCCTCATGCCGCCCATTGCTTCGAAGTGCAACTTTATCTCTTGCCCGATGATAATGCCGCTAAAATGTCCTTGGAGACTGGAACCATATTTGGAGAAGATGAAGAGCCATATAAGACTTTGACCAGCGGTGTTTCTTCTCAAAAGGACTTTTCCAAAGCCACTGAGTTCTCTTTTCGTGATCGATACACTGTCGGTTCTTCTGGAGAGACTTTTTTTGCGCATAGCTACAAGGAGGAGATATCCCACTACGAAAAAAGGCCAGGAACCGTGATTCAGAAAAAAAAAGAGCTCATTTCTTTGCCAGCAACAGAGATGAACCATATAAAAAAAGAACCCAATACGTTAGTTCTGTCCCGAAACTGGCCGTATGTGCTCTTTGCCAAGATCCGTGGTACCCCACAGCCTCTTGGAGCCCGGCTTTTTTCCGCTGCTGGAGTTCACTACAATGCCATGTGTTACGGGCACAATTGTGACAATCCAGTGGAGTTCGACGTTAAAGGCAACTTTGCTATCAGCATGGACACTTTCAATGCTGGGTATGTTGGAATCTCGAACTACATGCTTGTGTTTGGTCCTGATATCAGTGCCGCTTATTTGCAGTTGGATGGCGAAGGGAGACTCTGCAATACTGATTATTACTCATGCCCCAACGCTCGAAATGTACACATCATCACCACAAACAGTTTTGTTGCCTCGTGTTTTCCGGTAGAGGTCTACTTCCTGCATTTAACTATCGACAAGGCCAGGAAGAAGTCTAGGATAGAAATGAAGAACCCTGGGCTGGAAATGGAGAAGTCTGGGATGAGAAAGCAGAATTCTTCGTTGGAAACGTTGCTGGGGAAGGGAAAAATTGGGGTCTTCTGGAATTCGTTTTTGAACCCAACTAAAGTGTATCTGCAAACAAATAAGCAGTTGCTTAACCCTGGGAACTCTGTGGCCCTTAACCTGACATATGTCTTGTATGCAAATGTCAATGGAACCATGGTCCCTCTTGGAGTCCAGTTACACGCACACTCAGGCCATACGTACGGCGTGTTATGTTATGGACCAAGTATTGGCAACCACCCGGTGGAGTTTGTCATGGACGGCAAGGCGGCTCTCAACGTAAACACTACCTATCATGGGTATCTTGGAATCCACGATGAGATGCTTACTTTCGGAAACGCTCTCGAAGCAGTGGATTTGAAGTTAGATGAGGATGGCAGGCTCCATAATGAAGAGTATTATTCATGCTGGACCGAAGCCTCGTTCCAATTTATTTCCACTTTTAGGCGCTTTCCAGACTGCTTTAAGGTGGCCGTTTACCTTTTGCATGACCACCGGGACTCTTCAACTGCCACGAAGGTCTCTGGGGAGAAAAAAGAGAAACAAAATGGAGAAAAAGTTGAAGACAATGGACAAAAAGTGGAAGAAAATGGACAAAACGACGAACAAAATGGACAAACCGACGAACAAAATGGACAAAACGACGAACAAAATGAACAAAATGACGAAAAAGACTTGCCATCGGTGGCTCGACCGCCGCCATATGTGTTCTTTGCCAAAGATAATGGGCGAATGATGCCCTTCAGTGGAGAAATATTTCCAGAGTTGGGCCTTGATGTCACTATCTTGTTATATGATGCAGACCCTGCCATCCCAATCGAGTTTATCTTGGAAGAAGGCAAGTATCCTAAAAGTATTGGTACAGCCACCGATGGGTACTTTGGGCTCCGTGAACATTTCTTTGCGTTTGGGCCCATTATGCCTCGTGAAAAGTTGGATATTGATGAGGATGGGAGGTTGAACATCACCAGATTCTATTCGTGTTGGAACAACGTGTTAGAAGCTCGCATGGTAACCATCTACAGGCAGAATGATGCGTGTTACGAAGTGGATATCTACTTCAAGCATATGAGTTCAAATTCTGGCGAAAACCTGTGAAAAGGGCCAGCTGAAGGTCTTTGGAATCGGTGAGTGCCGGAAAAACCAGTCAAATCAGTCGACGTCCCAGACAAGCGTACACTAGAGGCTCCCAATCGTGAAGCCAAGAAAACGATCTCATTTTGGAAGGTCTTTTAGTCTAGGTTAGTTGGGTTTGGGATAGCTGGAGAGTTATTTCTTGTGAAAGCCTAGACGTCAGGGGAAGACACTTTGACATACTCTAGTGTGAATGTGAAAAATTCAACGAGTACAAGTTCGGAGGCAAAGTACTTAGGGTTTTGGATGACAATAGGACTGTGAGGTCTGACTTTTGGACTGTGAGGTCTAACTTTTGGACTATGAGGTCTGAGTTTTGGACTATGAGGTTTGAGTTTTGGATTGGGAGGTCTGAGTTTTGGACTGGGAGGTCTGAGTTTTGGACTGGGAGGTCTGAGTTTTGGCCTGTACAGACATCAGACGAACGGAAAACTATAACACGCGGCGGCGGCCTGTCGTAGGATCCTGGCCTTGTAAGGTACAACTTACATACCTGTATATAATATATACTAAAAGATAAGTTGAAAGTTCAGAGCACTGTAACTTGGTCGTGATGGTCTTCCTTTCCTGAATTGAACATCTTTAGAGACTTTCCATAAATGGCCGTTCTGCACATAGACATTCGAATCGAGTCGAAATCTATCGACATTTTTGGGTTGCATGTGGAGGCATGAAGGTTTTTTGAGCATTGGAGCGTCTTAAGAGACCATGCAAAATAAAGTGATATTTGCGCATGCCTGATTTGGCTTTTAAGGGGCCATACTTGAAACAACATCAGGACCACCCACCGAAAACATACAAACCAGAATACTGTGCAGTCTAGTCCAACTGTCCTACTGTCCAATTAACTTACTGTACAATTAACTTACTGTACAATTAACTTACTGTCCTACTGTCCTACTGTCTTACTGTCTTACTGTCCTACTGTATTACTGTCCAACTGTCCTAATGTCCTACTGTCCTACTGTCTAGTCTGTAGTTCTACTGACCAACACCTCTATGCAATTATTCCAGAGGAATCCCCATTGGGATTCAAAGTATATCTAAGAAACACATACAAGTACAAGACCAAACCAAACCACAGTAGGTACCAAATAAAAAGCCAGACCAGAAATCAGTATATAAGCAGCACTACTCCTCAAACTCACTCCTCAACTCACTCCTCAAACTCACTCCTCAAACTCACTCCTCAAACTCCAATTTTTCAAGTCCCCCATGAAACTCTCATCTTTTCGCCTTTTCTGCCCTTGTTCGGGTGCACCGGCCACCGATCCCGATCACAGTGCCTCGGATGTCATGCCCAAAAAAGGCCTCGTGGGCCTGGTGCAACAGCAAAGAGGTCATTGTTTGGTACTTCAACGACACCACGCAGTTTGTTTTTTTGACCACAATTTTTTTAGGCCAAGGCCGGGGTTACGTTGGGCAAGAGAAAGGCCTGGTGCTGGGTGCAGATTTGGCCGGATAAACCTTTCTGGCAATCGCTGGAAATGCCTAAATCGTTCCTCAACAAGTGTCTGCATGAAATGTGCTGGGACATTATAGACTCTTTCGAGTGGTAGTCAAAAGATGAATGCTAGGCATTTTTGCAGAATCCCTTTGAGTAGCTCTAGGTCCTTAGGAGTTAGTCAGAACCACCAGAACCACCAGAATCAGCAGTAATGCTGGAATCATCAGAATCACCAGCTCACCAAAATCAATAGTAATGCTGGAATCACCAGAACCACCAGCTCATCAGAATCAATAGTAATGTCGGAATCACCAGCTCACCCGACTCTTGTCAATTATATACTACTCTGAATAGAAATATCCCTACACTTGGCCATAATTTAATAGCCATAATTTAATAGGTATAAACATTTATAAGCCTTACATACTTATACCTATTATAGATTTACCCTTACTCCAAATCCTAACATCTGTCCAGCCTCAATAAGAGCAAGCAGTCCTCTATCCTAAAGTGACCATCCATATTCAAGCATGAAATACGGCCCATAAAGAAATACCTTCTATATGCACTCATAGCTCGGCCTGGGATGTAACTCTCCATCTAGAAATCTCTACGACATGGGCTTCGGTTTGTTTGACTAAGCATACACTTGCCTATAAATATTAATGAGAACTTTCCAACTGAATAGATTGTAGATTTACGTGACTATTTTAGAGCTCGTCGCCCATTTTCCTTTCGGCGTTGGGATTGCCAAACACCGCATGTTTAGCTGGCTTGAGGAAAGAATCAAAGTCGGAGTCGGCGCCCGAGTATAAGAGACTCTTCTTTTTGAGCCCTGTCCGTCTCTCTTCCACCTCTTTGCTCAACCATTCTAAGAACTCGTGGGTAGCATCTAGTTTGTCCGTCTTGTGGAGTTGTACTAATGACTGCACCACGTTTTTGAATTGTTCCTCTGATCTGCTCTGTTCTTTTACGAGGAACAGCTGCAAATATTTCGACATCTTGTCTGTAGCTTGCTTGACGTCGCCGAATGTCTCTTGGTCAAAGTCTCGAGTAGATGTGTCACCGAATCGGCGCCCCGTCTTGAGACGGTTTTGTGATATTGACTTATCCTATTAAGGAGAAAGTATTTGTTGAAAGGATATGCCATTCGGTTTCCTGAGACTCAGAATGTTCATACTCAAATGCTCATACTCAAATGCTCATACTCAAATGCTCATACTCAAATGTTCATACTCAAATGTTCATACTCAAATGTTCATACTCAAATGTTCATACTCAAATGTTCATACTCAAATGTTCATACTCGGATGTGTCCGGGCTGATACGTACCAAAGGAAGCCCAAAGGTTGATTTTACAGAACCCAGTATGCTGGAAAAGAGTCTGATCTGGTCTTAAAGAGTTCAAAAAGTTTGGCCCTTACATATTGTAGCAGTTCTGTGGTGCATGGGAACTGTCAGATGATTCAATTTCGAAACACATATGCAACACTTGGGAAGGTTTGATGTCTAGATTAGACTTCGATGACGAGAAGCCTGAACTCGAGGCAGTGAAATAGTGAGTGAAATAGTCAGTGAAATAGCCAGTGCAATAGCCAGTGCAATAGCCAGTGCAATAGCCCGTGAATGATTTGAAATAATGAAATTGCCAAATAGCCAACGGTAAGTGTAGTCCTGTAGTAGGTAAAAATACTTCCAGGGGGAAACTCAATAGGGGTTAATAGGAGCGGTATCAAGCAATGATATACATAAAATCAGGTTTAGTACATGGGCAGGTTAAAACAAGGTGATAGAAAGCTCTATTGAGTTGCGGGTCCATTTGTAAATTTGCATAACCGTAACTTTAATCGTAAGTGACATATTCAGTGACAACCTAACGGGTCCTCTAGCATTTGGACCAACCGCTCTTGTGTCAGACTGCCGAGTCGAGGAAAAGCAGAAACGAGTTTTTGAAACCCTGAAGACGTCAATTCACCGTCAGTGTTGAAGTTCACTTTCGCGTACTCTGGATACGATGATAATGCCTGCACAACCCCCAACACCCGCTTGTGGATCGTGTCAGAAAGAAAAGAGTCGTTCAAGAGATAGTAGAGTTCTTCCACGAACAGCAGTGGCTGCTGCAGAAGGAAGTTCTCCAACGACTGCTCGTTGTTGCGCAATGACGAGCCCATGACTCTAAAGATCTTTTCAACTAAATCAGGACTCTCGGTCTTAACGAGAGCGGCAGCCTGTTTCATGGAGTTAAATATATCACTATCTCTAGTGAGCTCTGCTCCGAACTCGACATCATGACTCAAATCAATAAGCGTTTCAAGGGCCTCGTCCAAACGTGACTGTTATTAGCGGAGGCTCCGGAGGCATGAGTTCTGTTCTTTCCAGAGCTCTTTTGGCTCAAGGTGCAGATGTCGCTCTTGTTGACATCAACTTGGAGAGAACCACTGCCGCCGCTAAGGAGGTGCTTGCCTGGGGTCAGGAGACCTTGAAGGGTGCCCACGAGTCTCCTATCGGTAAGGTTTCTGCATGGTCCTGTAACATTGGTGACAGCGAGCATGTTGACACCACCTTTGCTGAGATCAACGAGCACCACGGCAAGATTGCCGACTTGTTGATCAACACCGCCGGTTACACAAGACTGTAGCAAGATAACTAGTAATCTTTGAGTTTAATTTGTCTGCATTGCACTATACAGTCTGTATAGTTAAGTGTAGTCTATAGTTAAGTGTAGTCTATAGTTAAGTGTAGTTTGTATATGGGTGTAGTTATACATAAGTTAGTCTATAGTTAGTATACATAAGTTAGTCTATAGTTAAGTTAGTCTATAGTTAAGTTAGTCTATAGTTAAGTGTACAGTGATTTTTTATTCAAACCACATAGCAAAATGTTTCAAATCACACTAGCAAAATTAAACTCGGCCAACTTGATTTCAAGCGGCTTCACCTTCAGCTCCGGCCCAATCGCGTAGGAGTCGTTGACCGTGCCAAACACCTTGACACAATCCTCATACATCGTGGTGGCTATTCCATCGTGCAACGTGAACAAAGGCATGGGTAGTAAGGGCAAACTTCCGCCATAGGCAATCAACTCGTAGTCGGGCGTATGCATGGTCTTGAGACGCACGAACGAGCTTTTGATTTGGGCATAAAATGTCTGGGCTCCCTCCGCCAAGGCCACTGCTAAAAGGATCCCGTGGAGCATGTGGACTGGCTTCATCATGACGTGTTTTCTGAAGATGTATTTTCCGAAAAGAAAAAAGGCCTTGGGATGGATTCGCACCTGTTATATAGACAACATGGCTCTGGGATGACCAATGGTTTTGGCCGAAGGTGAATCATAGCAACGACATCAGCATAACAGGACAACAGGTCAACGTGTCCTGTGCTTTGACTTCTCCTGCAATCCCGGGCCATTTCCCCCGGGAATAATAGCCTGTTGTGAATTTTGGACCAGTCCAAGCCCTTCGACCTATAAATCCGCCATGACTCATGAGCCATTCTCATTGTATCATCTTCAAAAGCCATTTGTTTCTGTAATCCCTTACCACAGCCTTTGATAATCTCATCTTTCAACCACAATTACCTTTCTTGCCGTCTTCACCAGATTGCAATCATTAATCATGATCGGTGAACACTCCATCAAGACTGCCATTTTCGTCTTGACTGATGATCCAGTGCAGAAAACTTGTGATCTTTGCGGTCATGCTGCAACCTAGGTACATTACCACAATGCATACACGGCAATGGTCAATGTATAAGTCACCCAGTCACCAACTTCTGCCAACTCTCACGTGCACCCAATTTCACTATTTCACTCTCTCGTCCAAACGAAAGTCTTAGTATATCTTGTAGTAGTAGTACTCTTTCAGTAACCAATGACTCATGTAACTGTATGTACTTCTCGTACTCACGGCTGATTGTTTATCCATCCATCCTCTTCACTTGCTGATACATTATTCTTCTGCACCATGAGTCATTGAGTCATTGAGTCATTGAGTCATTGAGACACTGAGTCACTGAGTCATTGAGCCACTGAGCCACTGAGTCACTGAGCCACTGAGCCACTGAACCACACCATTTAGTAGGTTTTCTAGTCAGCTCTTTCTTTCCACACCAATCATTTCAGTCAATAAATTTAGCCAATCAAAACGGAATCTCCCGGAATTTGTTTTTTGCCACGTCACAGCACGACTTGTTCTTATTGTCATATACATGCTGCTTCATTCGGTAGCTCTTACCCTAACAACCAAACTATCACTTTTTTTATCCTTTGGGGAATCATTGATATGTTTATAATGTGGATGCCAATTGGTTATGAGCATGTACCGAGGATGGGACGAGGATTGGCCACCAGAAACTAACACTCCTGAATTTTGAGGGGCTGGGAAAAGAGGGGGGGAGGACGTCCTTTTATATTCGCAGCTTAGGTTTACAAACACAACTGCAGTGTGCATATGAACGCCTGAAGTGCAGGACTGTTTCACGTTTGTATTTTTGCTCTGTTCCGTTACTGACTAAGATCTTCTTTATTGCAGCCAAATGAATCGCGACGTATGGAATGGCAATTTAGCTTGTATGCCGGATTTGATATTTTCGGACTGCATATAGTTCAAATATATCTCTTCTTTTCCTGCAAATACACTCCAATGTTATTAAGTGTACTTAAAATCCCGTTTTATGTCACCAATACTTATTGACATTTTTATCACTTCTGTCAATTTTTTGTGTTCAAATTGTGTTTCTGTTTATGGAAATGTGTGAATATGTCACTTTCATGCATATTCATTAATTTCCTATTTAGGAAATAAAATATGAAACAAATATGAAACAGAGACAAGGCAACTGAAATTTCTTTGAAACACTTGAAACACTCACAAAAGGTTCAAGGTGAACAGGTGGAATCTGCAAATTAGTTTGGTACTGCATCTAAGTAAAAAGGCACGTGATAAAATGCACGAAATATGTCATCACAAAGAGTTTGAATGGCAATCAAAGTTTTCACTTAATATTTTGCATTAAAGGAGAGTCGAATCTTTCAAAAAAGTCCACCTTTAGAGTGATTAAGTAAAGATCACAAACGGTGACATAAAAAACCGGAACGTTTTTTTTTCAAAATTTGCTTCACTAGCTCAGTTGGCAGAGCGTCAGTCTCATAAACTTTGTTTGTGCAATCTGAAGGTCGACAGTTCGAACCTGCCGTGGAGCAAACGTTTTTTTTCCACCACTTTTTTCCATGCCCGAAGTCGCCGAAGTATGTAGAGAACAACACCACCCCCAAACTCCTTACTAATGCAAAGGTCGCTCACGTGGTGGCACAGCTCCGACGCCACATCCTAGGCTATCGAATCAAAAGCCTTGACCTTCCCCAGGACCTTCTTCTCTTTCCCCAAATCAAAACCGTTCCCGAACCCACCAAAACCCTCCACCAATTCTCCACCCTCTTGGCGCAATCGACTATACAAAATGTCGGCCGCCACGGAAAGTATTTCTGGATTCGGACAGAAACTCCGGCAAAGGAAAATGCCGTGATTCTTATGCATTTTGGCATGACGGGCATGGTGAAAATGCGGGGTATTCTGTCCCATTTCATCATGATGGAAAACGGCGGCGACAAGAAGATCAAGCAGGAGTTGCTTATGGAAAGCGGCCGTGATTTGGACCTTGACCCCGAAGATCCGGATTTGGAAACCACAAGTCACGTGAAAGCCGAAAACATCGATGGGATTGCCAAAACAGGCGATGACATCAAGACTGAGTCTTCGTCAGAACCAGATCCAGTGTCATCAGTGACAGAGCCAGGGTCGTCAGTATCGGAGACGTTCCTGAACCATTTTGCCAGTGTCAAGCAAACAGAAGAGTGGCCTCCTCGGTTTACCAAGTTCCAGCTTTTCCTCGAACACCCCGAAACAAAAAACACTATTGATTTTGCCTTCACCGACCCCAGACGCCTTGGGCGAGTTCAAATCCTCAGTGGTTCCGAGTATTCAACCAACACTGGACTCTTGGAGAATTGTCCATCTCTCCAAAAACTCGGGCCCGACTATTCCAAACCGGAAAATCCACCTATACTGATTCAAGGCTTCACAAAGGGAGACCCCGATCCAGATCATCACGGCAAACCACGGTTGGACTTGCAGCGTTTTGCCCGTCTTGTTCTCACCAAAAAAAAACCAATCAAGGCATTTCTCTTGGACCAAGAATTCTTTGCTGGAGTTGGAAACTGGGTCAGCGACGAGATCCTTTACCAAGCCCAGATCTTCCCTGGCGAGAACCTTTCGCTGAAGATCGATGACCCCGCCCACCCTGTTTTGAAACGCTTGTATAAGTCGCTTGTATATGTCATGGAGGAATCTGTGCGCTTGGAGGGAAACGCCCGGGAGTTTCCCGGGGACTGGCTCATGATACATCGTTGGGGGAAGGGTCGGAAACAACCAAAGGCGAAGGTGAGCCATGGGTATAGTGTGGACTTCGAGACTATTGGCGGGAGAACAAGCTGCTTTGTGAAAGAATTACAAAAGCCACTTAAACGGGAACTTTCTGGCCCGGAACCGAAAACGGAAAAGAAAAAGACGAAGACAATTGCTGCAGAGAAGGTCAAAACTGAAGCAGATCTTGAACTGGTGCTGGATTTGCAAGAAACACCAAAAAGACGCAGATCCGCTCGAGCCCGGAAATCCTCGTGATTCAACTCACCTGATGCAACTCACCTGATTCAACTCACCTGATGCAACTCACCTGGTTCAATTCCCCCGACTCAATAGATCCAAGAAATGAAGTGATTTGACGAATCCATTTATCACTTGAAAAGGACTGAAATAAGCATATATGAACAGAAGAGACAGTTCCTGCATATCCACCCATTACTTAGTATCCATAACAGTCACTCAGGTATCTTATCAGCATTGCAAGCATCAGACCAGCATTTGAACGCATCAAGATTTGAATGAAGCTTCATGAAATAAAAATCTTTCTGTAGCCCTTCCAATCTCTGCCAATCTTACTCATCGTTTCTGGATTTCAAATGTTCCCAATTTTTGTTCCTTCACAATATGCAATCTGGATCTTCCTTCGTCCTGTATCTTGGATCATTTAGCAACATTTTTTAGTCCTTGTCTCGCACCGAAGGGTTCAAATATGACTTTGATGACGCAATGTCAACCTTAAACTTTGCCTGCAAGATTGCGCAATGAAGCAAGCCAAAAGAACCTCCAGATCTAGAGCCCGACTTCTAGATCAAAATTGAGATGCAATCCTGCCACGTTAGGCAACTACCGAATCGCATTTCCCAATTGCGTATTCAGCTATGTAGTTAACGTCTTGCAGATATGCACTTATGCGATATTTCTGTGTGGCACATCTGAAACCAGAACCCATGCTTCTCGAATTGAGTAAGTGTAAAACCTCGACCAATTCAACCAGGTGAAACTGAATACCTTTTCTTTTATCTTGGTCAACTTCATTTTTTCTTCTGTTTTTTTTAGAAATCTTTTTTGGTAATCTGCTTCCATTTTGGTGTTCCAGTTGGGTTCATTTTTCTTGCCGTTTGTTGGTCCGAAAAGCGGCTCTCTTGGCCGGTTCCGGGCTCGCACCCAACTCGGAAAAATGAGGACTGCGCTAAACTTTGTTCCGAGTTTGGCCGAGATCTAAGCGGTCGCCTGCATACACCCGGCGGACCAATCTGCCCGCAATTGAAGTCACCCATCAAAAAAGACATAGTTGGCCATATCTAAGGGTGTAATTTGTAATCAACATGGGTTTTGAATAGTACTCTTTTTTTATGTGGTTTGGATTTTTGGTGTTGTTGTCTTCTTTGGTATCGACTTTTGTGCACACGTGTCCTAGCGGCGTCGGAGTGATTGTTGAGTTCTGCAAGGCGTAGACAAGGTTTTCGCTAAAACAGCAGGGAATGGCGTAGTGGTTTAAAGAAAAAGCTACAACAAAAAAGGCTGATAGAAAAAAGTGGCTGTAAGGAAAAACAGAGGAGAATGCAGCCTTTTATAACCCTCCAAACGCATCTGTGTTTCAGGTGTTTCCTTTTGTACACCCTTTTTTGTATTCCGGGGGTGGAACAACTGGGCACGGCGCAAGTGAAAAATGTGGTGCGTTGGGCGGGGTTTGTGGTTGCAAAAGCACTGCATGGCAGCATTGTACACTTGCAGACTCTCGGCCTCGAATCTCGTGGCATTTGCTCAAATCGTCTATTTCTTCTTTCGATGCATCACCCGGATATCGTGTTGGCCTAATTTCGAGGGTGTTGGCCGATATGGACTACCTGAGCCTCCTGAGATAAGATGCGTATCTCAAATCAATGCATATTACGTATGGCAGCCGTATTCATCCGAGACTGACGCGGTCAAGCAGAAACAGCCGATTTGGCTACACAAAACGTGAAAAACACTCTCCATAAACCCGAATGCACGTACTTAAAACGCATACGCAGCCACAACCTCGTCGCTATCCGGGTGCAAACGTAACCCTGATTTTCGAGGGCACGGGGCCGGATTCAGACGAGGCGCGTTGCATGGCGTAAAAAAAAAAAATGCACAAAAAAAAACCCAGCAAATTCGAAACAAGAGGGGTAAGGCTGTCAATATATAAAAGGGCATACACCCCCACTTATTCAATTTCTTCATCTTCTTTTTTTTCGTTTAACAACCTTCATTTCAGGCCTTTTTTTTTTTACCGTTAAGGACCTCTGCAGGATCCAATATATTCATACACCTGGCTGCTTTCATTTGACATGTCAGCCATAGTTATAAAAAATAAGGGCTCGGCGCTTAGGGCCCCCTTCATAAGAACCCAGATTCGGTTGCAGAGCTCCGGCCCCAGGAAAACAAATTCCACTCACACGCATACCATCAAAACGCCAATCGGAGTGAATGCCGCCATTGCATCGTTGAAGCCCAAAACCACCAGGTTGTCAATCGAGGGCCCCATTGAGTGCGACCTACAAGGGTTTCAGTTGCTTAATTCGCCGATTTTCAACAAGGGCTCTGCTTTCACGGAGGAGGAGAGGGCCGCTTTTGGGCTCAGCGGGTTGCTTCCTTCTCGAGTCAATAGCTTGGATGAGCAGGTGGACAGAGCGTATGCACAGTTCCAGTATTTAAAGACGCCGTTGGCCAAGAACGACTTCTGCACCAGTATGAGGATTCAGAATAAGGTGCTTTACTATGAGCTTGTGCGCAGACATATCCGGGAAATGCTTCCCATCATTTACACTCCCACTGAGGGAGACGCTATTGCGGCCTACTCGCACCGGTTTAGAAAACCTGAGGGTTGTTTCTTGGATATCACCAAGCCCGAAGAAATCGACGAAAGACTCGCTGTTTACGGAGAGGACAAGGACATTGACTACATTGTTGTATCGGATGGAGAGGGTATTTTGGGGATTGGAGACCAGGGAGTGGGGGGCGTGCGGATCGCCATTGCCAAGTTGGGTCTCATGACCCTTTGCGCCGGTATCCACCCCGGCAGAACTCTTCCTGTGGTTCTCGATGTCGGAACTAACAACAAGCAGCTCCAGGAGGACGAGTTGTACATGGGCAACAAGTTCCCTCGGGTGAGAGGCGACCAGTACTGGGACTTCGTGGACAAGTTCATCAACGCCGTCAAGAAAAGATTCCCCTCGGCCGTGTTGCATTACGAGGACTTTGGTGTGACGACCGGGCGCAAGATGCTTCACAAGTACCGTTCTGAGTTGCCATCTTTCAACGATGATATCCAGGGTACTGGAGCCGTTGTGATGGCCTCCATTACTGCTGCGCTCAAATATAGCAACCGTGAGCTCCTTGACTCGTCGATCTTAATCTACGGCGCAGGCTCGGCCGGATTGGGAATTGCAGACCAGATTGTCAACCACATGTGTTCCCACGGCTCCACGCCAGAGGAGGCATGCAACAAGATCACCATCATGGACCGCCGTGGAGTGGTGCTCAAGTCGTTTACCGACTCTCCAGAGGGCCAGCTCCGTTACGCAGACCCTGACGCCAAGTGGGAAGGTGTGGACACCAGAGATCTCCAAGCAGCCGTGCGTCACGTGAAGCCCACGGTATTGGTCGGCTGTTCCACCCAACCTGGAGCCTTCACCGAAGCCGTCATCAAGGAAATGTACAAGCACAACTCTCAGCCCATCGTGTTCCCACTTTCCAACCCCACCAGATTGCATGAGGCGTTCCCGGTGGACATCATGAAGTGGACGCAGAACAACGCTTTGATCGCCACAGGCTCGCCTTTCCAGCCCGTTGACGGTTACTACATATCCGAAAACAACAACTGTTTCACGTTCCCGGGAATTGGCTTGGGTGCAGTCCTCTCCCGGTGCACCACCATTACCGACACTATGATCTCGGCAGCCGTGGACCAATTGGCATCGATGTCGCCCAAAATGGACGACCCCAAGAATGGATTGCTCCCCAGATTGGAGGAGATTGATGAGGTTTCGGCATACGTGGCCACCGCCTTCATCTTGCAAAGTTTGAAGGAGGGAAATGCCCGGGTGGAGAGCGAAGAGAGACCGGACGGAGGATTCGTGGAGGTGCCACGTGACTTCAAGCAATGTTTGAAGTGGGTGCAGTCCCAGATGTGGAAGCCAATCTACAGGCCGTTGGTGAAGGTGCAGCATGAGCCGGAGATCCACACGTTTCAATACTAACTTATAGAATCACTATCAAGCAATCAATGGGTCATAGACCCGTCAAAGAAGCAATCAATACATGATAGACCAGTCAAAGCAGCAATCAAGACACCATAGACCAGTCAAAGCAGCAATCAAGACATGGTAGACCAGTCAAACAAGTCATCCTCATAATGTCTCATTCAAGAACCTCACGATGCGAGTGATTCCAAAGTACTTTTTTGGGTCCACGGCGCCCACGTCCAACTTTCTTCCAGTCTTTTCACTCTTCATGATCTCCTTAGCCACGTCGTGCTCAAAGTAGAAGATGGCGTCGTGCACGCCCAATGGTTCCACGTATGCTCTAACGTTCGAAAAACCCGCCACGCCCTGGCGGTAAAACTCATAATTCTTCTTTCTATGCTTCGACGCAAGCTCCCCGAATTTCTTGGTCCAGAAATCGACGTCTAGCGCAAAACGGGCCCACCAGTTGATGTCGTCCCTGAAACTCTCGTCCTCGCCCATAATTAAGAAGACATCGTACTCAGGGTCGGAGAAGTTGGGGATGGATTCCCAGTCTTTCCTGCTACGGTTCAACCGGCCTCCAGGGGAGCAAAGAAGTGACATTGGGTGCTGAATGCCAATCAAATACTTCAAGTCCAGCATCGACATGAAGCTCTCCTTGCTGATCAAATCGAGATGTTCATTGTCATACCACGACGTGCCTTTTATGAGTTCAGCAGGAACGGGGCACAAGTTGACCCAGGGACTCACAAGAAGAAGCTTCGAAGGATAAACTTGAGGCTGGGGCAAGTCATTGAGTTGCCGGGTGAGGGCAATGGAGAGATGACCTCCTGCCGAATCGCCCATGAGAATAATATTCTGGTTGCCTTCTTTCACAAGCAAGTTGTAGTCTTCGTACAATTGCGTGAGCTGATGGGGGAAAGGGAAGCCCTCGGAAACCAACTTGTAGTCGAGGAACAAGAGCGACGTCTTCTTCTGCTTCTCTGTTTCCAACAACTTGTATATCGAAATCGCAGATTGAAGTTGACTGGGCATTGTTTGGATAAAGTAGCCTCCGCCATGGCAAAAGATGATGACCGGATCGGACGGCTGTCTGTCGGGCTGCTTAACGAGCCAGTAGCAGCTTTTGCCATATTTTTCGCCGTATCCAGGAAGATTCTCGATCAAATCCTTGGAGATGAAGGGCATGATTCTACGGATCAAGAAATCGTTGGAATAGGGGACTGCAAGCTTGCCATCCATGATATCGACTTTCAAGGCATTTCTGTAGAGAGTCAACCGAAGAGAGTTAATCAAGTCTCGGTGGTATTTTCTGAAGGGCAGCCCGCCGAAGATGTAGTACTTAATTATCAACCAGATAATGTACATTGGGATCTTCAGCAAGACGGCGATAGAATGTAAGGACATGATGATATGGAGGCAGTTTGATAGCAGGACCTTGTGGTTTTATATAGGAAAATTACCCCACGTTATCGTATGGACTGCAGGTAAGCCTCGGTTAAAATTGTCATGTGATTGCGTCACAACCGAAATCTGGGGACGATGATGGTTAGGGTGGTTACATCAGGGTTGACATGGTGATATTTAGACAGTCATTGTGATCCGGAATTAGTAAATATTAAGCGAGGGTTCGAATGATGCATGATAACAAACGAGTGATGGATGGATGGTGGTTGGAATATTCAAGAATGAAACAATCGAGAAGTGAATGTGAGACAATCAAAAGAAAATAAAACAATAAGCGGAAAAAAGAGACCAATAATGGGAAAGCAGTACAGGAAATAGCTCAAGGCTTCCACACGTTCAACCTGAAGCTGTCCTTGTTTTTCATGATAAATAATGTGCACACCATGTGATAATTGAAATAGCCAATGGCGAATATGGGTTATAGGCTGGAAAGGCAGGTATTTGAATGAGTGACCGCACAGAGTCGCATGACTAGTTCATGGATTTGCATAACTCTTTTTTATGGGTTATACATGATTTCAAGATTAGTTAGTAATTGAAGATAATGATAGGTTTTTGTCTTTTGATGGTGACTTAGAAGTCGAGATCTATATAGGAGGGGAAACAAGGGCATGGTTTGGGATTGGGATTTGAAAATGGCCTCAAAAGAACGCGGCGGAACGCCGATCTTTTATATCCGCGGGCAAGCCTGGTTTTGTGGATGAGTTTTTGCAACCACGAGAACCGAGGGGTCCGAGGATGTTTCAGATGCGAGCTGAGTGCAGGAGCTGTCGCGTCCACCGAGAGTATAGTGTTGGGATTGGATTCTGCAGGATTGTGTTGACTGCAGGATTGAGTTGACTGCAGGAATCGGAATTTTCAAGTTTGGTCAGATTGTCTGCAGTACATCACACGTGACCACCGCGACACCCGATTTGTCAAATCTATCTGCAGGACCAATCCATACCCAAAAGAAAAAAGGCGGACGAAAATCCAACCCCACTATTCACCTCAAAATGTCCGACGACCTCAAATCCGTCATTTCCAAATTGCAAGAGCGTATCCAGACTCTTGAGCAAAAGGCTGGCATCGTGCCCAACGTGCCCAAGTCCATCCGCATGGTCTTGATTGGTCCTCCAGGTGCTGGAAAAGGTACCCAGGCACCCAACTTGAAGGAGAAGTTCTGTGCTTGCCACCTCGCCACCGGCGACATGTTGAGAGCACAGGTGGCCGCCAAAACCAAGTTGGGAGCCGAGGCCAAGGCTATCATGGACAAGGGAGGCCTTGTTTCCGACGAGATCATGGTGAACATGATCAAAGACGAGTTGGAGAACAACTCCGAGTGCAAGAACGGTTTCATTTTGGATGGCTTCCCTCGTACCATCCCCCAGGCCGAAAAGTTGGACTCCATGTTGGAGTCCAGAAAGACTCCTTTGCAAAACGCCGTGGAGTTGAAGATCGACGACGAGTTGTTGGTGGCCAGAATCACCGGAAGATTGGTGCATCCTGCATCCGGCCGCCTGTACCACAAGTTGTTCAACCCTCCAAAGAAGGACATGATTGACGATGTTTCGGGCGAGCCTTTGGTGCAGAGATCCGACGACAACGAAGCTGCTTTGAAGAATAGATTGGTCACTTACCACAAGCAAACCGAGCCAATTGTGGACTACTACCGCAAGACTGGCATCTGGAGTGGAGTGGATGCCTCCCAAAAACCTGCAACTGTGTGGAAGGACATCTTGAAGTGTTTGGGACAGTAAATGGACATAGTATGGCCCGAACCCGTTTCAGGAAAAATCACGAAGAAGCCATGTCGGAGTATTAAACACCGATTCAATGGTCGTTCTAAAAAATATTTTCCAAGCATCAAATGGTCATTATTAGGTCTTTGTAGAACCAGTAGTCAGTAGAACTGGCAGACACTAGAACCACACACTTCCTTTGTCCGATCAAATGAAGCAGCAAAACCTGTATCATCAAAGTCATATCACCAGTTATAATCTGCCAAGTTCTGCGTAGAATATCTAGACTGTCTAGACTGTTAGAATATCTAGATTGTATAGACTGTTAGAATATCTAGATGGTCTAGATTTGCAGGGTCTGTAGATTTTTGAAATTCATCATTTCTGTTCAAACTGCATCCGATTGAAGCAATTAGAATCCAGGTTGTTCCTCTATCTCACAATGTCTCCTTATCTCAGGGCTGCAGAATTCAAATTCAATGCAATCTTCCCCAATTTTCTGCATTAAACCACCCTCCTCTTGACGTTCCGGTCTGTATCCTCCGGTGAAGCCCTTTTTCGGTCTGCCTCGGCATAGCACGCCATATGCACAATTTTCCGCCCGTTGTTAGCCCCCGGAACTAACATACATTGGTCCCACACCCACTCTCCTAGCAGATCCTTGTATACAGGTTTCACCTGTTCCCTGCAGATGGTACACACGTTGTTCATGTTTGTTTCCGATGATGGAATAGGAACGTAGGAATCTGCAGGAGCAGCAACCCTTTCGGTCTCGTCCCGCTTAGGTTGAGTGGCTGAAGACTCGTATTCCAAGAGATCCTGGTCCCGGAACCGGACCCAGGCGATTTCGTCAAGGTACCAGTTTCGAGACTGCACATTGGTCTTGAAATTGGCCTGCCGTTTGTTGATTCGGAAGTGCCAGTCCAAATGCATTCTCTTGCGGGAACTTCCGGCATCGTCCGCAGTAAACCTTTTACCGCATTGGGCACACTTCAGGGCCTTGGTTTCGTAGAGCACCTGCACTGTGGACGCTTCCAAGGTAGTATTTTTGATGAAGCTCTGGAGCTTGCACGAAAATTGAGCTTTTTCGGATTGGCCCAGTTTTTCCGACTCTAACTTCTGTGCCACCTTGACCAACTCTTTGAACTTGATCTGCTCGTATTGGCTCTTTCCAGAAAGTGTGGCGTCGTTTAGAAGCTGTTCGAGCGCCTGGGTAGACGGCGTGAAGCCGTTGTTTCCAGGAGAGAACTTATGCTTGGGATGCACGAGCTCATACTGTGGTTTGGAGCCTGGTTTGAGTGACTGGTCGATTTTCACCAAGCCCGAAGCAAGGAGCTCGCCAAAGAGAGTTTCGGCCTTGGACGCCGTTCTTGGTGGAGTCGGGTCCACGTGCATGGCCGCCTCCAACGTCCGATTGCCATTCTCGGCCGATATCATTTCTTGCAGCTTCATTAGCAGCAACTTGCTCTGGATGCCAGCAAGATCCTTCTGCAGCAACTTAGCACCAAGCAAAAGTGCCCGAAGCTCCGACAACGCCGAACACTTGCCTTGTAGGGCAATATCCGAGGGCCTGGCAGCGGCCTTTTGTTGCAAGACTGGCACGAGTGCGTCGATGTCCGCCACCAATCTCGCAGCCGACACGCCCGACCCTCCATCTGCAGCACCAGCACCCCCCGAAGCGGGCGTCATGCCCTCGTCCCGCCGGTACCCCGCCTGGCGTAAAAAGTTGCCTATCCGGTCCATCTGCTCAGGGGGGAACAACGGCGCGTTCAGCCCCTTACTTTTGGTCACCCGCCATAACTCATATATCTTCACCAACTTTGCCCTGGTGGCTTCATTCACCAACAAGTACACATGTGAGAAGAGCTTAAAGATGTCCTCCCCAAAAAGGTCATTGTATGGAGGACCCACGATCTTGCACACGGAATCCAAGAGGTAGAGCGCAAATAGCTTCTGTTCAGGGATGCTCTTGTATATTCTATTGGAGATGACCCTAACGATTCCGGGCGCCGACTGGGTGTTTTCCTTGGCGATGATCGTCAAGTTGTCTATGATTGGCCGGGAGTTGAAGGTGAGTTCCCGGATCGAGCTCTCATAGTCTTCAACTATAGGCGAGGACATTGGTACCGTGAAGTTTGGTTACGGCGTGGGGTTTTTTTGGCTGCCATTTGGTGGTGTACGGGTGACAGCGAGCGGGAGTGA
The DNA here is from genome assembly GCA_002374405.1 of Metschnikowia cubensis. Lineage (NCBI taxonomy): Eukaryota > Fungi > Ascomycota > Pichiomycetes > Serinales > Metschnikowiaceae > Metschnikowia > Metschnikowia cubensis. The sequence continues at coordinate 49,749 of NKZA01000076.1, forward strand.
GCGTTGGATGGTGTACGGGTGGGGAGTGAACGTGAACATCTGCATGGATGTACGGGTGCGGATCCTGTCACCTTCCACATCCGGTAACCAATCCTAGCCGCGGTGAAAATTTCTCACCGAAATTTTCAGTCTTCAACCAATCTCCACCTTGATACCTCCAACCTCATACAGACGAAGCTCCATTGTTCTTAATCGAGTTTCTTGATTGGCTGACTCTTCAATTCTTCAATTGCATTCCCGAAAATTTACTTCAATGTCTCCCCCAGTTGACAAGAAACAATCCGTGGCCGCCCGTGTGCTTGGGTCTGCGTCCGCCGGAATCTGTGAAATCGGAGTGTTTCACCCCGTTGACACTATCTCCAAGAGACTCATGTCCAACCAAGGCAAGGTGACGTCTGCAGCACAATTGAACAGCGTGATTTTCCGTGAACATGCCCAAAAAGCCCTTGGCCTGCGTCTCTTCACCTTATTCCCAGGCTTGGGTTACGCTGCTGTCTACAAGATCTTGCAGAGGGTGTACAAGTATGGTGGACAACCATTTGCCAATGAATTCTTGACTTCCAACTTCAAGGACTCGTACGAGAGTGCTTTTGGAGCCAAGACTGGAAAGGCGCTTTTGTCTGCCACCGCCGGATCCATGATCGGAATTGGAGAGGTGGTTTTGTTACCATTGGACGTGTTGAAGATTAAGAGACAAACTAACCCTGAATCTTTCAAGGGAAGAGGGTTCTTTAAGATTATCAAGGATGAGGGCTTTGGCTTGTACAAGGGCTGGGGCTGGACGGCGGCGCGTAATGCTCCAGGGTCGTTTGCTTTATTCGGAGGAAACTCGTTTGCCAAGGAGTACATTTTCGGACTTAAGGACTACTCGTCGGCCACTTGGACCCAGAACTTGGTGACGTCCATCTTCGGAGCCCTGGCCTCGTTGATTGTGTCTGCACCTTTGGATGTGATCAAGACACGGATCCAAAACAAGAACTTTGGAAGCACCGAGTCGGGATTCAGCATCTTGAAGAACATGGCCAAGCAAGAGGGTCTTACGTCGTTCTTCAAGGGCTTGACGCCCAAGTTGTTGACCACGGGTCCTAAGTTGGTCTTTTCCTTTGCCTTGGCGCAATCGTTGATTCCTGCCTTCGACAAGTTCCTCAAGTAGTCAGTTCACTATTGAATGCACCAGTCACTGGCATACTGGTACTGACTACCAATTACAGCTACTGATAGCTACTGGTACTAGTGGCCAGTACTAGTGGTCTAGACTTCCCGCCTGTATATAGTCCCCACGGGGCGGTCGTGACCCTTATTGGCGTAAGCCTGCATCTAAGTTGGTTTTACGAGCGATAAATTGCCCCCCCCCCCCCCATAATTACAACCATCAACACTGGATATTTAACTACCACTAATTCGCCACCCTAGATCCAACCACTCTTTACCTCCCACACCACAAACCACAACACAAACCGCCATTCACTATACACAATCACCATATTCAATACGCTATACAAGAGTTTCAGTTTCGCCAAAAACCACAAACCAAACACCCCAAATGAGGTTCATCACGTTTGCCCTCTACTCGCTCAAAATCAACGTGTTGAACATGCTTGTAGGCGGGCAGCGCACCAGCTCGCTCAACCTCAACTACATCGAGAGCCCCGCGGTGCACAACGCAGTCGCACTCTGCACGTCGCACTCTGACGACTTGGACTTGGACGAGTTTCCACATGTGGAGGATCTTGATATTTCCAAGTTGGATCTTGGCATTGATATTTCCAAGTTGGATCTTGGCATGGAGGGGTGAAGATGGGGGAGTGGCGTAGGACAGAGGGAAGAGAAGAGGGAGGAAGCGAACGGAGAGTTCAAGAGAGGGAAGAGGGCGTTCAAGAGAGGGAAGAGAAGAGGGAAGAGAAGAGGAAGTGAAGAGGAAGTGAAGAGGAAGTGAAGAGGAAGTGAAGAGGAAGTGAAGAGGAAGTGAAGAGGAAGTGAAGAGGAAGTGAAGAGGGAGCGGAAGTAACGGAGAGGTCTGAAGCCTCGGTTTGGACTTTTCAGGAAACAGTGTTCAAGTCCCATAACCTTGACGTGTTGAATCTTCTCAGGAAAACAGGGGTGAGAAGAGAGAGACAGAAGGAAAGATAGACGTCTAATAGATGAAGTTGTTATAGAAGAGTGGGAGGTTCCTAATAGATGGAGTGCCAATAGAAGTCCTAATAGATGGGGAAATACAGAAAGAACTCTCAGGGGAAGTTATAATACAGAGTGCTAATGAGAGGAATCCTAATGGAGGGTTTAGAGGATTAGAGGTGTTGGAGTGTTGGAGTGTTGGAGTGATGGAGTGCTGGAGTGTTGGATTGTTGGAGTGTTGGAGTGCTGGAGTGCTGGAGTGCTGGAGTGATGGAGTGATGGAGTGCTGGAGTGATGGAGTGGAGGAGTTTACAGGAAGATCATTGGGCCCAGTTTTTTAGCAAGGCTTTGAAAACCTCAGGAAGGACGGACAAAAGTGAGACTTCTGGAAAGTATGTGACTGAGCAGTGTTAAATCAACTTCAATCAGACGTACTTACTCCAAGAACTTTATGGAGATTCTTTCAGTTCTCGGTATTGAAGCCAGCCGTTCGGCTTTGTTCAAGGAGCAGTGCTCTTGATGGTTCTTATGTGAACTAACATCACATGGACTTATTAGTGGATGTGATGACTGCTCCTGGTCACTTGATGGCTATAACCCGGCACAGTATCAACCGTACTGACAGGAGCATTGATGCTTTGGGCCTTCGAAGAAACAGTCGAGATTCTTTTGGGTGCTCCAGGTTCGACTGACCTTGACGACTCCAGAGGTATGTCTGAGAATGTGATGTTGTGAAAGTGCCTTCTTTGGGTTTCGGAGCTTTCGATGACGAAAACAACTGGCTCTTGATACTGCTTCCAAAGTGATATCCATGGACAAATGTTCGCCGATCTCTTTCGTCAGTTCGGTGGCATTTTCAATTTTGGTGCAGATGCTCGAGGGTAGAATTGCATTTGACCAGTATTGAATCTGGATGAGGTGGGGTTTAGAGGAGTTAAAGGTTCTGATAGGGAGTTTCGAGAGTTATAAGTGGACTCCTATTGGAAAGAACTCCCATGGATGGTCTTATTAGGTGGTGTCATGATGGTGGTATTTGCAGGAGTTCTTCAGAATTGTTGGGAGTTTAAGAATTTTTTGATTTGAAGGGTTTTGATAGAATCCCCAATTCTTGTGATCAAGTCCCCACGAGGAAGTTCTAATGGAAGGGTTCTACCTAGTTTTACCTGGGATTAACTGAGATTTCCAATAGAAACGAAGTGGTATTCTGAACATTGCAGAATTCCGTGACTATTGAAACTCCACAAACTCCACAAACTTCAAACTTCACAAACTCCACTATCACGGCTGCAACTTCCGTATCACCGCCATCATAGTACTTCGAACATGATGGCTGTCAAAGTTGTCTAAGCCACCTCGGTTGCCCGGGAAAAAGCCTAACGAGCAAAGTATCAGTTAGCCACGAAAGCTCCCATTTTGCAGCTTTGGAGACTTTGCAATGCTCCGGCGTTTTCTGAACAATGTTTCACGATTTCGTCTTCCAAACCACAAAACGCTCCTTTAAGGAATGATTCTCGGATTCCAAAGCAACCTCCTTCAACTTGAGGTTGATCGCTTTAAGCTCTCGTTCATTTCCTTGGAGTCCAACACCTTCACTGAATCTTCAAGCAAGGGTTTCAAGTGGATGAAGAGATGAGCCATGGTGAATCTTTTAAGTCACCATTTGGTCAAGTTTCTGCATATTCTTGGCAATCACCTGTGACGACCCTTGAGAATTTCTTTGCTGGTGTTGATTCTTGAGCTTCTTCCACGTATAACGCATTGCAAATCGGTGACCACCACCTTGACAGAAGCATCACGTTTCGCTTGCAAAGAACTCCAAATTGCACTTTTAAAGCTAATTTTGGTGTTCCCATTCTGAAAAGTGCCTCGTCTAGTTTGATGTGTCTGAAAAGGAGCCCACAATTGGACTTTGAGTTGGAGAAAACGTCTTCCAGGTCGAGAATCGACTACCGGTGATAGAATCATCGATGATCATTTTGTTGGGTATCCTGCTCTGGAATTCTAATAGCTTCGAGAACACCATTGGCGGAGCTGTTGACCCCAGGTCTTTATTACAGAACATAACAAGTGTAGTATAGTGTAGTATCTAGTGTAGTCTCTAGTACAGTGTGTATAGTATGTCTAGTGTAGTATCTAGTACAGTGTGTATAGTATGTCTAGTGTAGTATCTAGTGTAGTATCTAGTGTAGTATCTAGTGTAGTTTATCCAGTCTAGCACAGTACAGTGTTTTGAAAACTATTCAAACCAGCACCTCAGAATGTTTCTGCTCCTTCGTATAGTCTTTCAAACCAAACGTTCAAATCAACTTTCATTAAAATTCACTAGTTGAAAAGTGAAATCTGGAGGATGCCTTATATGCAGTACTTTCGAGTCTTTTGAGAGTCTTTCCATTATGAACGGTTAAGACGGACGGAACTGAACGGATGGGTACGAAAATTTTGAAATATTGGTTTGTAGAATTTGCTAGAGTGGTTTGAATCGTTTGAAAAACACTGTACAGTGTAGTACAGTGTAACTAGGGTATGAAGCATTTTAGACAGTCTAGTATATAATAATATTTCTAGTATGTCTAGTATGTGTAGTATGTCTAGTATGTGTAGTATTTCTAGTATTTCTAGTATGTGTATTATGTGTAGTACGTGTAGTACAGTTTAGTACAGTGTAGTCTAGTACATCATATCTGGTATACCTAGTATAGTGTAGTATTTTTAGTATCGAGCACAATGTAGTCTAGTACAGTGTAGTACAGTGTAGTACAATGTAGTCTAGTGTTTGTAGTACAGTATATTTAATGTTTGTAGTATAGTCTATTACAATCTAGTACAGTGTAGTACAGTATATCTAGTGTATTTAGTACAGTTTAGTACAGTATATCTAGTGTTTGTAGTACAGTGTGTATAGAACATTGTAGAAAGTCTAGTATATATATTATAGTATGTGTAGTACAGTGCAGTACAGTGTAGTCTAGTGTTTGTAGCACAGTGTACTAGGGTATGTAGCATATTTTAGACAGTCCAGTATATATTATAATATTTCTAGTACAGTGCTTTTCAAAACCATTCAAACCAACACAGTAAAATGTTTCGTATTCCTTCGCACAATATTTCAAACCAAATGTTCACACCAACTTCCATTAGAATTTGGTATTCTGAAATGTTAAACCTGGAGGATTGTCTTGTATGTAATAGATTTAAGAGTCCGCAATATTCTTCAAGGGTTTAGACGAAAGGAACTGAAGTGTGACGGATAGGAAACTCTCTAAATTATTGGTTTGTATAATTTGCCAGTATGGTTTGAATTGTTTTATCGTGCGGGTTTGAATCGTTTTGAAAAACCGTGTATGTCTAGTACAGTGTTTTTCATAACTATTCAAAGAAACGCACCAAAATGTTCAAACCACACTAGCAAAATTAAACAAACTGATAAGTCGAAAAGTTTTGTACTTATGACTAAAAAAATGCTAAGGAGCTAGGATTTGAAATAAGCGGTTTATTGTTGAGCGTTCGCGCTCACTTTTGCATAGTTTGGAATTGTTATGACGTTCGCTTCCAATAGCTCTCTTAAATACAATGAATCAGGGTTCATCTTTCAGTCACTAATATGCTTCCCAAAACCAGGTATTAGTGACTTTCTTATCTCTATTGATTGTGTCCTTTCTTGGTAATTCTGTTAGTCCTCCGGACAGACATGACATTTTTCTTTTCCAGCGTTGCATCAAGGCATTGCTTCATCTCCAGGAGGTATTGCTCAGCAATGATGATTGGCATCCCTTTCTTAGGGAGAGTAACTACTTCTCTCTTCAAACAGTTTTCGAATTGTTTGAGGATTTGTTCGGCGTCATACCCTTCATCCATGAGGTACATGAAGTAAGTGACTTGACACATTTCTCTAAAGTGCCAGGTTCTCAATCCTTGACCACTTTGCTTGTGGCAGTGTTCAGGAATGTACACATAGCTTGCCCAGTTCTTCTCACTTGGTTTGTTCTTTTCCAAGTAGTCCCTGACATCCTGGGTTGATCTGGTCTTCATGTTTGCTGAAGTCTTAATTAAATATTCAAAACAGTAACTTTTCGAAATATTGGTTTCTTTAATATTACTAGTGTGGTTTGAATCTTTTTATCGTGAGGGTTTGAATCGTTTGAAAACACTGTATGTGTAGTATGTTTAGTATGTGTAGTATTTGTAGTATGTGTAGTATTTCTAGATGTGTAGTATTTCTAGATGTCTACTATTTGTAGTATGTTTAGTATGTCTACAGTCTGTTACAATCTAGTGTATGTAGTACAGTGTGGTTCAGTGTATCTAGTATATGTGGAACAGTGTTTAGAGCACATTATAGAATGTGTAGTATTTGTAGTATTTCTAGTAGTAGTACATTGTTTAGTACACATTATAGAATTCTAGTATGTCTAGATGTCTAGATGTCTAGTATGTCTGATGTCTAGTATGTCTAGCATAGTCTATTACAATCTAGCACAGTATATCTAGTACATTGTCTAGCGTAGTATACTTAGTGCAGGCTATTGAAAAATTGTTTTCCGTGCAGCAATTGTGGACTTATAAGGATGGTTTGAAGCACTCTTGTGGGATGTTTAAATCAGATGTGTAGTGGGATTGCATGCTTATTCTGATAGAAATACACCTGATCAAGTATATTATATCTGGTACACCTAGTATAGTCTAGTTTTTTCAGTATCGGGATCAGTATCTCTAGTCCAGTATATCTAGTGTATGTACTACAGTTTAGTACAGTTTAGTACAGTGTAGTCTAGTACATCATATCTGGTATACCTAGTATAGTCTAGTCTTTTTGGTATCTAGTACAGTGTAGTCTAGCGTAAGATACCTAGTACAGTCTAGTACATCATATCTGGTATACCTAGTATAGTCTAGTCTTTTTAGTATCTAGTACAGTGTAGTCTAGTACAGCGTAGTCTAGTACAGTGCAGTCTAGTGTATGTAGTACAGTGTGGTACTGTATATCTAGTGTAGGTAGTACAGTTTAGTACAGTGTATATACTACAGTGTGTATAGCATATTGTAGATAGTCTAGTATATATATTACAGTATGTGTAGTACAGTGTAGATAGTCTAGTATATATATTACAGTATGTGTAGTACAGTGTAGTATTTTTAGTATCTACTACAGTAAATCTAGTGTATGTAGTACAGTGTAGTACAGTGTAGTCTAGTACATTATATCGGTATACCTGGTATAGTGTAGTATTTTCAATATCGAGCACAATGTAGTCTAGTACAATCTAGTACAGTGTGGTACAGTATATCTAGTGTATTTAGTACAGTGTAGTACAGTGTAGTGTAGTCTAGTGTATTTAGTACAGTGTAGTACAGTGTGTATAGAACATTGCAGAAAGTCTAGTATATATATTATAGTATGTGTAGTACAGTGCAGTACAGTGTAGTTATCAGAGATATCGATGGGTATCAAAGATATCGACTGGTATCAGAACTATCGAGTGGCAGCCAGCTCAAACAAATTGGTGGACAATATATCAAACGCTTTTTCCACTCCATGTGTAGCGGCGAGAGTCAAGAACACCAGGTTGGTTCTCTGGCGCAAGCCCTCCCCCTCCTTCAAGATCAGATACTCCAACAGCGACTCCACGTTTGTAGTACAATGTAGTACAGTGTAACTAGGGTATGTAGCATATTTTAGACAGTCTAGTATATATATTATAGTATTTCTAGTATTCTAGTATGTCTAGTATTCTAGTATGTGTAGTATTTCTAGTATTCTAGTATGTCTAGTATTCTAGTATGTCTAGTATTTCTAGGATGTGTAGTAATTCTAGTATGTCTAGTGTCTAGTGTGTCTAGTGTATGTAGTACAGTTTAGTACACTGTAGTACTGTGTATCTAGTACATCATATCTGGTTTACCTGGTACAGTGCTTTTCAAAACTATTCAGACCAGCGCAGCAAAATGTTTCGTACTCCTTCGCAGTCTTTCAAATCACACCAACTTTCATTAGAATTCAAGATTTTGAAATGTTGAATCTGGAGGATTACCTTATATGTAATAGATTTGGGAGTCTTGCAATATTCATCAAGGGTTAAGACGGACGAAACTGAAGTGGCACGGGTACTAAAGTCTTTAAATTATTGGTTTGTATAATTTGCTAGTGTGGTTTGAATCTTTTTATCGTGCGGGTCTGAATAGTTTCGAAAAACACTGTATAGTGTAGTATTTTTAGTATTTAGTAGTGTAGTCTAGTGTATGTAGTACAATGTAGTACAATGTAGTCTAGGGTATGTAGCATATTTTAAACAGTCTAGTATATATATTAGAATATGTCTAGTATGTCTAGTATGTGTAGTATTTCTAGTGTTCTAGTATGAGTAGTATGAGTAGTATGAGTAGTATGAGTAGTACAGTGTAGTACAGTGTAGTCTAGTGTATGTAGTACAGCGCAGTACAGTGTAGTCTAGGGTATGTAGCATATTTTAAACAGTCTAGTATATTTATTAGAATATGTCTAGTATGTCTAGTATGTGTGGTATGTCTAGTATGTGTAGTATGTGTAGTATGTCTAGTGTGTCTAGTATGTCTAGTATGTCTAGTGTATGTAGTACAGTGTAGTCTAGTACATTATATCGGTATACCTGGTATAGTGTAGTATTTTTAGTATCGAGCACAATGTAGTCTTGTACAGTGCAGCACAGTGTAGTACAGTGTAGTACAGTGTAGTACAGTGTAGTCTAGTGTTTGTAGTACAGTATATTTAATGTTTGTAGTAAAGGGTAGTACAGTGTAGTACAGTATAGTACAGTGTAGTACAGCACAGTGTAGTACAGTATATCTAGTGTATGTAGCATATTGTTGACAGTCTAGTACATATATTATGGTTTGTGAAGTATGTGTAGTATTTTTAGTATAGTCTATTACAATCTAGTACAGTAGTACAGTATATCTAGTGTATTTAGTACTGTCAACGAATACCTAGCGTGTACGGAAGCTAGGTACTTCGTGGATATGTTGTACGCAGGCCATTGAAAGGACAATAGGACTGTGCAGACTCTGAACAATCGAGGCTGTGTGAGTCTTGGCCGAACTGAAAAGTATAAGAAGCGCTGTGGGCCCGTGAGATAGGATTTGGTCTTGTAAGGTACAACTTACATATCCCTGTATATTAATATATACTAAAACAAAAGTTGAAACAAGTAGATTATCGTAGGCTAATTTAAAATGATTTAAAATTTGATCTATTGCAATTTATCAATGGTAATGGCACATCATTTGGCTACTTCAAAACTTCACTTGGTACTATAATATGTAGAAACTACAATAATTTAGGCTCCTATCATTCTCAGTGATTCTATAACTTTTGTGATTTCCCCAAAGCAGCTAGTATTGAACCTTGTACTTTTTCAACTACTGTAGTGCAACCTGGTATGATTATTACACTTCTCACTCTATATTTACACCCTGCTACTGACCATTAAAACATCAACTAGTCGAAACTAGCTAATGCCAAACTAGACTAGTCGAAAATAGCTAATGCCACACTAGACTAGTCGAAACTAGCTAATCCCACACTAGACTAGTCGAAACTAGCTAATCCCACACTAGACTAGTCACAACACTAATCACAATACTAGACAACGTAGACTTTGGCCGAAACCCGTGCACCCATGGAATTATTGCACCTGGTGCCAGTACCATAAGAGCGCCACGCTTTTCAGCTCGTCGTGCCACTTGCCCCGGCCCAAAATCTGGTCCAATTCACCCTCACTACTTCGTTTTTCCAAAATACAAAGCCTCAAAATGGCCTCCACTCGTCTCCGGTTGCGTTGCGTGCGCTCCACAAAAGTCTCTCTGATTCCGCCTGATCCACGAGCCAAATTCATGGCGTTCTTGAGAAAAGCACTGCAGTTCTTCACAAGAAGCTCCCGGTCACTGCCCGCTAAGTCCCGCGGGAGAAGAGATCGCTGGAGATCAATGTCCGCCCGCGCTATATGCACTCTTGCTAGTTGTGCAATCATCTGCCCTACACCCAAGGCTTGGGGATCGTGCCGGGCCTCATTTAAACGGCTTTGGAGCCCGGTGCTGGCACTCTTGAGATGCTTGGTCATTTCGGTAAGCACACGCCAGTATATCTCCACCTGTGCATGATTATCCACTGTACTGGGTGCACACCCCGGTCGGGGCGCAATGTTCCAATGGAAAAGGAAACTTTCTAGACTGTCGGCCGCCTGCATGTACCGCTCGGGAGTATCCGGAAGAGTTGTGTTGGTCCAGATGGAGAAAATGTGTTCTGGCGTATCCTGCATACACCCTTCCGTGGCCGCCTCGAAGTATGCTCTAGCAATGATGAACTCTTCCGAGCTTAAGTTGGACGTATCGATGCTGCCGACAATGGTTATCACGTACTGCACAAAGGGAAACACATTTGGCGGTACTGACAGGGACGAATTGCCGTTTTCGGAACTGGTCACGTGACCCTCCTCCAACATTGCAACCACCAATGCCATGGCTGCCCGGGCAGTGTCCAAGAACTCGTCTTGGATAGCGTCGCCTGCAGATAAACGGCCCTTTTGAAACTCCAAAACTTGGGTTAAAAGCTGCAGCGCCCGGTCAAATGCCCTGGTTATGAGCCCTGCGTCCGCCCCCGCTTCGTGCCCCTCCCCCTCCCCCGCCTCCAAAATTTCCGTGTAAACCATAGCAGCATTGTAAAAGAGATCACATTTCTCCACATCAAGCTCTAACCCTTCCTGCATCTGCAAAGCCGTCTCATGGGCCTCGGCTATGGCCCCAAGGCCCTGCACAACCGGCATAGAAGCCAGAAACACCTCCTGTACCCCACTCAAGTCCTGCACCAACACTGTCTCCTCCAGGTACCGGCTGTGGACGTGCAAAAGCAAGCGCAGAGCATTGTATGCTGTTTCGGGAAGACCGGCCTGCATATACGCCTCGTACGCCCGCTGGTAAAACCGGAGTGCCTTAGCTGGGTCCGAGCCGTAGAACTTATCTCCGGACTCCTCTTCCAGGGCTCCAAACTCCATGAGTTCGTCGGGCGTCTCCGGTTTGTCCACCACTTTTCCTGGTTTTTTGATGTTTTCTAGAGTTAGTATGAGTTATTTTAAAGGACCGGAGGTCAGAGAAGGTGATAGAGTCCTTGGAGTCTCTGGAGTGTCTGGAGTGTCTGGAGTCACTGGTGTCTCTGGAGTGTCTGGAGTGTCTGGAGTCCCTGGAGTCCCTGGAGTCACTGGAGTCCCTGGAGTGTCTGGAGTCCCTGGCAGTGCCAGAGATTCATAGAGACAGATGTGGTCAGGAAAAAATTCTGATGGACAGACTATCAGAAAATGGTAGAAAAAGTCATACACAGTGGTGTCCAGTCACAGAGACAGACATAAAGAGTCAGAAGCAATCACAGAGACAGACACTTGGACTGGTAGATTTTCGGCCCTTGTTGGTGCCTAAACGAAATGCTGTTGAAACATTGATGAGTCACCAAGTCAGTCCTTACCAGGATTCCAGTCTAGAAACTTCACCATTTCCAGCCCCATCAAAACCCAATAGTCACAGCTAACATTCATGAGCCAGTGTCATAAACAGAGTCATTAACCATTCCCTTAACCATTGCATTTAGATTCAGTATAGGCCAGGAGTTGGTAGTAAGAAGTCCTCTCAGCACCATGAATTCAGTGTTACGTCAGTCATAGTCATAGTCATATCCAGTCATGGAAATGGTGGTCACAGTAAATGATAGCCTGTACAGTCAGTCATTATCGGTCTAGTCAAAGTGAGGGAATGAATAAACATCGGGTGTCGAAATATACTTGAAAGCCTTATATCAAAGTCAGTCAGTGATGCTTTTCTCAAGTGTTGGAAGTACTAAGTGTTTCAGTATCCACATCAGGTGGGTCAGAATCACTCAATACTTAATCAGCTTATCTATCCGAACTCATAGAGACCCACTAATAACACACGAGTCAGTATAAAGGAATTGAACCCATGCCTCAATGTCAGAGTAAAAGTCCACATTAATGGAGGCGTAATGACCATGGTTATGAGCACTGTAATATAGTTATGAAAACTGCAATGTGGTACCAACATTTCAAGGGGAATAAACACTTTAAGGATAAACTTCAACGTAATGAAATCATTAACGGAAAATGCATATTCATCAAGGACTGTTCATAGCATCGTAATGGAGATTCCCAAAATGATATTCAATCATCCATAGAATTGTTGCACCCAAAGTAGTAGAAATCGGACCAAATCAACGACCCAACGGCTTTAAACCCGGATAAACAGCAATGGAATGGAAATTGATTGGTAATGGATTCGTAATTGATTGTCTCTTAAGCTCAAAGTTGATCATTCCAAGTGTTTTCCTGCATATTCAATACATCTTGAAGGCTGAATACCATGGATAGGAAAGTACACATAAATGTGGATCTCAGAAGTGGTTCATGGAGGTGATTAGTGGGATTCGCTGGTGAAAAGACATAGTGTTGGACGAGTAATGGTCATGTGATGGACTTCTGATTGTCGTGGTGGGGAACTGCATCATATCAGGGATTTCAAGTCATGGTTTATGGCAGCTGATCAAATACCATGACTCTGAGACATAGAAGAGACTATGATACATTGGAGGATTAGACAAACACAGTTTATAAGTGGATGACTAGACAATTATGCCAATGGACAATTGGCCAATTGGACATGAAAGTAGACAAATGCAGCCATAGAGGGTTGGACCACTAACAGAAGCATAGTCATTAGACAGCTGGACACTTGGACACTTGGACACTTGGACACTTGGACTGTCGCACAAGCACTATTGAGCAATTGGACAATTTGACAATTTGACACTTGGACACTTGGACACTTGGACAATTTGACAATTTGACACTTGGACTGTCGCACAAGCACTATTGAGCAATTGGACAATTTGACAATTTGACACTTGGACACTTGGACACTTGGACAATTTGACAATTTGACACTTGGACTGTCGCACAAACACTATTGAGCAATTGGACAGTTAGACAATAGCCATGGACACGGACACAGATATAGACAAATGGAATGTTCAAAATAACCATTAGACAATTAGACTGTTGGGACAATAGGCACAGACAGCTAGACAAGTTCCACTCGACAATCGGACAAATAGGCGTGGACAGACAATTAAACACTTGCACAGTTGGACTAACCGGACAAATAGCCATAGACTGCTGGAAAAATTGTCGAAATTGGATAATTAGACATGGACATAGAAAATCAAATTAGACATTGACTTAGACAATGGACAATCAGGCATAGACAGACAGACACGGACAGAGATAAGATGGTTGGGGAAAAGGTCTTAGCTCCTTCATAAATAAGGTCACGTGCACGGCCCGGTCCAGCCTGCTGCATGGCTTCTCTTATATACACTCCTGAAACTCAAATCATACATACTTTTAAGTTTCATACCAGTAACACGTTCTGTTTTGGTCTTTCTTGCATCGTAGACCCGCACACGAAACGCAATTGAAACACACTTGAGTCGCCTGGTGTACGGGTCTACATTTATCTGGTGTACGGGTCCAAACTGACATCAGACGCGGTCTCCATACATCTTCGCACCATCATTTCCACACGTAAATAACCTAATAAAACTGACACGTTTGTCTTTGATTTGCATTTTTTTTTTCTACATTCTTCCACTGAAATCTTGGGGTTCCTGCAGACAAGCCATTTCTACATCCTATATACAGGCCTCGCATGTTCCATCCCCATCCAACAAACAAGACTTAGGTACCCCTGATCTCCACATTACTACCCGCTCCCATATCTCACAATTTTGCTATCAACAGATCACACGACATATTCACATACAAACGGCCTGAAAGAAAGTCTACTTCAGATACCCTGTTTTTGTTTTGCTTCTATTGTTTTGATGGATCCTGCATATAATGACATCCATTTCCAATCTCCCCCAAGTCTCTGAAAAACATTCGGATCGAGTTTATGTATCCCTCCCCGTCTATGTCTTGGCCCTACGAAAGCTTAAGCTTGGTATCATGCTTGTTACGGATTTTACGCCCAATTTGAGCCTGGTTTTCTACGAAAAAACGCTAAGTCTGCTTCCTTCGCAGTTCTCCGTGGGTGGTACACCCCTCCTGAAGTCCCAGGTGTTTTCTATCTCGGTCCTGGCATGCCGGGTGGCTTCAGTCTGGGATAGAATGGACCTGCAGTTCCGGTTGAGCAGCTACGATATGTGCGATGATCAAAAATGTGATATCCTGCAGCTAGGCATCATAGGCATAGTCAATTTCCGGGTCCAGCAGTACCAGGGCCGGGTGGAAGGCTTCTTGAGTCAGATAGTCACGTGCACGCGACGTGCCGATGCAAACGACCAGATTGCCACCCGTATGCAGAACGCGTCTTTCCATGCCTTTATGGGCCGTTTGGCGGGGTATATGAATGTGAGACTTTATGACGAGATGTCTCCATATTTTCCAATTGAACGGTTCATTGACAGAGATAAAATCGACCGAAATGTGAGGCAGAAATTACATTTGCAAACCGCTGACCTGCAGATAGCCCGCAAGCCCGACACCCCATCCGTACGTCCGACCCAAGGGCTCCGAACGCAGCCTTTAGTCAAACGAAGGCTTACGGTAAACGAGGTCTTTTACCGGCAGCAGGAATCGCAGGTAGTGGACGCACCAACAGAAACCGGAATGGTTGAAACCCGGGCCCATCACATCCGTACACCAGACACCCGGACACCAGGAACATTTACACCCGAATCCCCCACACTAGCTGCCCCGGACCATTCCATACAAAGTGGTCATCGGCAAGTGGTAGAGACCCAAATGCACCCAAGCACATTGAAACATAGGGAAACCCTTCAGCCTGTATATAATCCTCGGTTCAGTGTTCATCGGGTACACACATTAGCAGCGACACAAATCCAGCAGCTCCAGATAGAGCAGATCCAAAAAAACACCATGTTTGAATTCAGTGCCCCCTTCACCGAAATCTATCCTAGTCCTGAAAACCTTTTTGTCAAGCCATTTGGAAAAACCATCCGCATATCTCCGTTCACAGTGCGTCTCGGAGATAACCCAATCGAGCTCCATTCTGTCGACGAGGCGTGTCGTTTTTTTGGAGTTGACGAAATTGAAATCTTGATCCACCATCTCACCGATTATTCACACCAGCTCCGGTCCCTACTTGGGCGTACGGTCAAGGTACGTGTAGAGAGACGAGGGTTAAGGTTTGCTCAGGGCTTCGAACGGGCATACTGGGGGTTCCAGAGCAGCATACAGGATCTCCTAAAGTCCACAAACAAGTGATGAAAACACGAAAAAGATGGAAAAAAGGGTTATGGGTGGTCATGGTCATTACGGGCTGCAAATTGCCTGTAACGTGACTGATGATGGCTGCAAATTAACTGCAAATTGACTAACTATTGACTGATTATTGACTGATTATTGACTGATTATTGACTGATTATTGACTGCAAACTGACTAACTATTGACTGATTATTGACTGCAAACTGACTAACTATTGACTGATTATTGACTGATTATAGACTGCATAAGGACTGGATTGAATGTCAAGAATGAAGTATTGAAACCCAGAAATTGTCAATGGCGAGTTTGAAATGGACCTGTTTTGTGCGCCCAGAAACACCAGTCTTTGAATATGTTTGTGTACGCCTTCTCGTGACTGCTGAAAATGGTAAGCGGAATGCCCCGTGTCTTGTTGGATGGTGTGAACAACATAGTTTGGGTTTCTCTAGATCGCTTGGTACACGTTTAGTAGTGCTTTGGGATCTGGTTCGGTTGATTGACGAGGTTGGCACGTTGGCCCTGATCAGTATGTGGCACTGGGTCGGCCTTGGTCCCAGAAGCAGGCACCTGTCGGTGATGTGGCAGCTTTTTACTTGGGTTGATGCTTTATTTGAACCTTATGAGCCAACTTAACATCAACCAAAAGTTTCTTGGCTCCTTCATCTACAAAAATCGCTGGTATTGTTCAAAAAGGTGAAGCGAGGATCTAGAACTGAAAACACTAAAAGGTTGGTTTCAGTGGATATCCAAAGACTGAAAAATTCGGTTTGAAATCTACAAACCAATTTGTGGTGCACTTCCAAATGGTCGTGTGTTGATTCTATCCATGGAAACTTGAGGTGTCCCTGCGGCCAATCTATAGGTGACTCAAAGTGACCAGGATGAACTGCTCTGGACTGAAAAGTACTATGGAGTCGTCTGGACAGAGGATGGTTATGGATTGTCTGGACGGAGTTTGGTATGGTTCATTATGGGTTGAGTCAGATTATAGACTGAGTGTGGATTGTGAGGTGAAGATAGATGCTTGGGAGAAGTCTAGGAGTTGAATTTGAACTGACTCTATGGCTTGACTGCGTGACCTATGACACCAATACAGCTTTGTCATGAAGTGACTGAGTTTCTGCCAATTGACTACGGATGTGAATCCCGGTATTGCCATTATATGGATCCTGATGTTGGTATCGATATGGACTTGGGTGTCTAGAGACTGTTTACGGCATGGCAGGCTTTCTACTCTCTATTGACCGATTGTGCTTTGATACTGCAGTGACAAAGACAAGCGTATGTGTGATATGGGTGAGAAGACCATTTGCTAGATCTGGAACCGTGTCATCATGAAAACACTGAAAGACTGAAAGACTATGAAAGACTGAAAGTCTATGAAAGACTGAAAGACTATGAAAGACTGGAACACTATGAAACACTATGAAACACTATGAAAGACTGGAACACTATGAAACACTATGAAAGACTCAAACACTATGAAACACTATGAAACACTATGACCCGACTACGCTCCAACTATTAGTGATTATGGCCATTGATGTGGACATGGGACCATAAAAAAGACTATTCAGTGACTATGACCTGATATGAACTGAATATGACCCGGATTACAATGGCCCGAACTGACTTTGGTCCCTCGACCGCTGATGAGATGTCTAAAATCTAACTGTGGATGACTATATCTCGTGATGGGTGGCTGTTACACCTACCATGGGTACACACACTACTTATCAAGATTTTTTTCGAGCCTAAAAAGCCAATGACTCATCCATTCACCATGATCCGAGGCACGGACACATCAATTCAGACGTACTCAACACTCTAACAGTGGACAAGAGAATGTTGACAGCCAGCTGACTATGGGACGTGCACTCCTCGAAACTCATACATGGAAAAATGGTCTTACACTGGAGTCTGCTATGGTCTCTATAGTGTACTATAGTCGAGTCTAGTATGCTATATACAGTCTATAGTGTACTATAGTCGAGTCTAGACCACTCCAACCGTCTTTCCCTCTTTTTCATTTCGATCGAGCCTTTTGGGTTATGCAGGGCTTAGGGGTACTTCGAAAGGAGTAATTTGACCAACTCGTGTTCCTGCATAGTTCTATCGCAACCCACACAATATTTCCTGTTTGGGTAATATCCTGCACCACGCCTATGTCAAATCCCGACCTGTGTCAGCAGGCGGGGTCAAATGCCGAGATCTAGCCAGGGTGTTCCAGGGTTCTGGTTGGGTTTTGCTGTATTATGCTGGAGAGCGGAGGAAAATCGGGGTCGTGCAGTACCGAATTCCAAAAAACCTCTACCCCTCCTACCTTATATGCCGTACACTTCCCAGGTCTGTGGATACGGGGATCTGGCTGTGGCTAGGGGTAGCAACTGTGGCTAGGGGTAGCGATTGTGGCAATTGCTTATGGCGGTTCCTGACACATGCACGAGGTGCAGGATGACAGGAGTGGAAATTTCCCGATGCGGTAAATCAGCGGCGACGACGTCCGCATCCCGCATCAGGTACAGGATGGGCTGTGCAATGGTTTAGCCCTTGGCCCCCGACCCATAAAAGACCATATTTCCCAACGAAAGAAAGAGAATCACTAAGAATTCTCCTCTTCTTTACGAATCCGTTTTCAAGATCCAAAAAAATACCCTTGGAGAAAAAACACCCTTACAAAAACTTGAGAAGATATACCCAGGACCTGCCTATACGCAATGTTACTTTCTCTGGTTCGAATGGTCACTATTTTGGCTGCTTTTCAGGTGGCCACGTCTGCTCCCATAGCTGCGACCACTGATGCCTCCAATGGACTTGCAGGTCTCCTTGCTGGACTCGGAGGTGCTGCAGACACCACTACAGCAGTTGCAGCCAATGGTGCAGCAGCAGCAGCAGACGGTGCAGTGGCTACAGGGGTTCCAGACGCCGACGGAGCCGTTCCAGAAGCTTCTTCTGCAGCAGCAGGTGTTTCCGAAGCTTCTAGTGCAGCAGAGGCGGCAGCAGAAGGGGGAAATTCAGCAGGAGGTGCATCCAATGCAGCAGGGGATGTACTGGTGGAGTCGGAAGCGTCTCCCACGGCAGCAACACCTACGTCCACAAGCACGGCTTCGGGTTTAGAGTCCATTCTTTCCCTTTTAGGAAGTGGTTCCGATTCCGGTGACAGTTCCACCAGCTCGTCCAGCTCCCGCTCGTCCAGTTCCAGCTCCCCATCTTCCTCCACCAATAGTGTTTCCGGAATCTGGAGCATCGTCGTGTCGTTGATCAAAACTCTCGGGTCCAAGTTCGATATTTCCAGTGACGTCATCGACAGTGCCGTGGAAGTGGTGCAGGAGATCTCTGCCTCGGCCAATTGACTGGAGAAATGAAAGTGGAATTGAGGGAGTGAGGGTGGAATTGAGGGAGTGAGGGTGGAATTGAGGGAGCGAGAGTGGAATTGAGGGAGCGAGAGTGGAATTGCTTTAAAATTCTCAAGGATGGATCTAGAAATCAGAGCGGTTTTGAAGTTTGTGTCATGGAATATTGATTTCTTGGATGTTCCATAAATGAAATCTTTCTGCCTTTTTTGGAACCAGAATCAGGCACTACACTATAGTCGGCTCTAATCTACCTCCATCTATAGCCCTTACATATGATGAAAGGTTAAGAGTCAAATGCCCCGATTGAGTCAACCAGGCATGAGCCATTCCATATTCAGGACGCTCAGAGTTCCTCTAGAGAGCCGTCTCGGGTACGGTGCTTACACCCATGAGACTGAAGTGTTTGTCAAAACTGTTCAAACTAGGGCAGCACGACGATATAACCACAGCAAACCAATAGTTCAAAAGGTATCGTGCCCTTTTACATCAGTTCCGTCCGATTTGACCCTTGATTAGTACTGCAGACTGCCAACTGTGTTGGAATGTGTTGGAATGTGTTGGAATGTGTTGGAATGTCCTGAAACGTCTTCAAACAACTCCAATTACCTGAAAGTATACTCAGGTCTGGACATGAGTATTTTCTTAATCTCCTCCATTTTAACACTATATTAGGCACAGTCACTCACTCCAATAAAGTGTTTGAGCTAGAGTAATTTCCAACAGAGAACATCGTTGTAGTTCACATTTGCTTGAGCATCCGAGTGGGGCTTTTTCAAAGCTTCTCCTCCAAATATCTGCATACAGTATTTTTAAAACTATTGAAACCCGTACGATAAAAAGATTCAAACCACCCTAGCAAATTATCCAAACCAATAAGTAAAAGAGTTTCGTACCCTTGTCTTTCAAACCACGGCGGAATGTTTTACACCAACTTTAATAAAATTCGATATTCTTAAATGTTGAATCTGGAGGCTTGCATTTTGGTCTTGTAGCAGTCAAGGCTAAAACGAACAGAAGAGAACTGGAGAGGGTTCGAAACTTTTGAATTCTTGGTTTGAATCGTTTTGTCGCACTGGTTTGAATCATTCTCTCTTCTTGGTTCGAAACATTTTTGGGGCTGGTTTGAATAGTTTTCAAAAACACTGTATCTGCATATCTCCATATCTCCACATCTCCACATCTGCATATCTCCATATCTCCATATCTCCATATCTCCATATCTCCATATCTCCACAGCTCCATATCTCCACAGCTCCAAATGTACATTGAGGAAATCACTGGATCAACACATCAGAATAACAAATTTCAATAAAAGTTGGTTTGAAAGACTGCGCAAAAGAGTACAAAATATTTCGTTGCACAGGTCTGTACCTTTTGACCAGCTGCTTTGATTCGTTTTGAAACACTGTATGTGCGGCAAAAGCTTCTAATCACACTAGCAATTGAAGCGTCACTCTAAACTTGCTGCTATGTGCAGATTATTCAACACATGTTCTGCATTCATGGAAGCAGCACCACGTGGACCATTGACTTATTATTTGTAATGACCACTGGGAGTTGGTCAAGACACTGTCGGCATATTCTGTCAAGATACACTCCAGAAGTGTCTCAGGTTCCTCCCAAATTCCAGGACCCTCCCAAATTCCAGGTTTCTCCCAATTCCAGGACCCTCCCAGAAATCTGTGTTGAGAGTTATAATATACACTCCCGTATTCTGGAACGGTTATCAGGTTAAGTTCCAACTATTCATTTTAGTGTGAAACTTTAGTCATCATCTTTAATCATGTATATTAGGATCTGTCTCCAAACTTAGACTCCGAGATCCTTATTCTCTATTTCTGTCCTCCTACCATAAGATCCTTCCTTCTTATAGACTCCGTCTGTCCCGGTCCTCCGTCTACCCTCCATTGTCTCTGCAAGCCAATGACCAACGTTTAGACGGGGACTAGACGAGAGCTAGCCAAGAACTTAGACGAGAGCTCTTCCTTTGTTTTCATCTGTGAATGATCACTTGAGCATGCAGTACACTCATGCATACTAATGTCTCAAGTTCAACAATCTGTTCCCTTCAACAGAATACATACACTAAAACATAGTTTCAAAGTGCTTATTCCAGAGACGAAAATGTTTTCTCTGTCCAAAGTGTTAGAACTTAAGCAGGACACTGGGATTTATAAACAAAGTTATATCAGTTGTATATTCGAATACTGTAATATGCCTTAGAGGGATCCCTGGGGATTCATCTGATTAGGCGAACCTGCTCGTTCTATATACTTCCAGGCTGCTTCGGGTAACCCTTGAGGGATTTCTTGAAACAGCTGATCTTCTTGAAAGTGACTCATAGCAATGTTTCACATTGACCTAGAGATTTCCTTATTGGGCAATCTCCCGGCGCATGGCATACCGCGTGGGTTCATAGGCATACCGCGTGGGTTCACAGGCATACCACGTGGGTTCATCTTGCATAACGCCTAGCGCCTAATATTCAAGTCTCCTTGAATACTAACTTTCACACCATCCCATACTTATGAGTGGTAAGGTTTGAGACTGAGCCTAAGCTAAGTCTCGTTAGTAAGATCCACTGACACTAAGTACTCAATTCTAGTGCTCGTAGAATTTTTCCTAACACAAAGTATCAGCAGTTCACGTCATTGAGGACATTGGAGTCATTTGGTGGGTGGCTCTTAAGACATCTTGGGGTACCCCACAAACATGAGATTCAATCAGCTCACTAAACAAGATCACATCTAAACAAAAACACATCTAAAAAAGATCACATCTAAAAAAGATCACATCTAAAAAAGATCACATCTAAAAAAGATCACATCTAAACAAAAACACATCTAAACAAAAACACATCTAAAAAAGATCACATGGTCCAGACTCTGATAGGCTCTGCCTTCCCATTAGTGGCAGTTGTAATAACCATGCAGAAAAAAAACAGGTGGTGTTACCGGGCCATCTCTGTAAGCCATGGAACCCATAGCGCTCACCTTGTAACCGTTCTTCAACACTCTATTAGTGTGTACTTAAGCATTGAATTCTTGTCGTCCTCACTGGAGCATACGCTTATACCATCTTAGGGTGCACGGGTCTGCCAGGTGGATTCTCCTGATATTTGGCAATTTAGGGTAGGCCGGCTTTGTATTAGGGGAAAAAGCCCAAGACCGGAACTCAAGGGAGGTCACGTGACCTAAACTTCAGTCACGTGACCCAAACTTCAGGGCGCCTTTTAAACGCCTCCACCAAGCCTAGGGAGCTCAAAGTCTACCCAGATGGTGACCGGAATTCGAGGATTCCAACTACGCTATTCTCGAAACAATTGCAGCAAAAATAGCCCGTTTGCGTTGGGCCTTTTTCTGCTGACGTAGCCGGGTGTACGGGTGTTTGGCAGCCAATTCCGGGGGTTGCAACCATCCAGGTTCCGTCCGTTGGGCTTTTGAGTACCGGTATCCTTGACATCCTTCTCTGCCACTACTCGAGAGCACGCTCCGGGTCTGGTACCCAGGTCAGGTTTTTCTGAGATGGCCAAACACTCACAAGTGCTCCTTTTTGTCATTTACCTGGTAACACCGATCAAATTGCAAACTGGCAAACCCCAAATTTAACATTTTAGATATCAAATTTTAATGAGAGGTGGAGAGAAGTCCCACTTTTCATCTGAACATTCCATGGTAGTCCAGAAAAGATCCATGACATTTCAGTGTTTCCGGAACTTTTCAAACCAGCGTGGCAGAACGGGTTCAGCCAAAATTTCAAAACGTTTGGTACCCCAATAGCGTAATGTTTCACCACTTTGATCCAATGCAATATTCTGAAATCCTAAATCTAAAGGATTCTGCTGTTTCAATGGAGGGTCAAAACGGATTAAACTGCAACGACGCTAATTAACCTTGGTCTGTATCGTTTGAAAAAGATTGTACTTTGTTAGGGGTATTTCTTTAGTAATTCACGCCCAACTAATACTTTGTTGTTGGTTCCGAGGAAGAAAGGTGGCTAACTTAAGAGAAACGCCTTCACTGTAGAAAGTATATTATGGGCATTTTAGAATGCACTATGATGGTCGCAGCCATAGCCATATTCAGATCCATACTCCATATTCAGATCCATATCCATATCCATATCCATATCCATATCCATATCCATATCCATATCCATATCCATATCCATATCCATATCCATATCCATATCCATATCCATATCCATATCCATATCCATATCCATATCCATATCCATATCCATATCCATATCCATATCCATATCCATATCCATATCCATATCCATATCCATATCCATATCCATATCCATATCCATATCCATATCCATATCCATATCCATATCCATATCCATATCCATATCCATATCCATATCCATATCCATATCCATATCCATATCCATATCCATATCCATATCCATATCCATATCCATATCCATATCCATATCCATATCCATATCCATATCCATATCCATATCCATATCCATATCCATATCCATATCCATATCCATATCCATATCCATATCCATATCCATATCCATATCCATATCCATATCCATATCCATATCCATATCCATATCCATATCCATATCCATATCCATATCCATATCCATATCCATATCCATATCCATATCCATATCCATATCCATATCCATATCCATATCCATATCCATATCCATATCCATATCCATATCCATATCCATATCCATATCCATATCCATATCCATATCCATATCCATATCCATATCCATATCCATATCCATATCCATATCCATATCCATATCCATATCCATATCCATACCCATATTCATATCCATATCCATATCCATATCCATATCCATACCCATATCCATACTCCATCTTTGTACGAAGCTGCAACCACTATCAGTTTGGTTTAATTTCATCTTTTTCTTTCCAAAATTTCACCATGCCAAAATGCCACACTGACACCTAATTCATGTCAACTTTTAAAGCATTCAGTGGTCTTTAATGAGTAGTCAAGAAGAGTAAAATATTGTTCCTTGTTGCAGTTTTCAGGAGCCAGATAGTAAGGAGTAGAAACTTTGTAGACCCAGGATAAATGGTGGCCTTTATGCTAACCTTATATACTTTTCACAACACAATTGGGAGCCTCAGGACACCCCAGTGCTGCACCCAACGCAACAGCCAGAAATGCTATGACTTCAAAATAATATTCTAAAAAGGGCATTACGCCGTTTATGTGATCAGAAAACATTCGGTTGTATTTTGATTTATTTTGTGGTAGTTTGTGGTAGTTTGCGGTAGTTTGTGGTAGTTTGTGGTAGTTTGTGGTAGTTTGTGATAGTTTGTGATAGTTTGTTTTTTTTATTTTGTTTATCAGTGTTTTTGAAAACTATTCAAACCAACACAGCAAAATGTCTCGTACTCCTTCGCACAGTCTTTCAAACCATGGAGGATTGCTTCACACCAGCTTTAATAAAATTCAATGTGAAGAAAAGTTGATCTGATGATTACAGTGTTTTACAAAACTATTCAAACTAACGCAGCAAAATTAAACAAACCAATGATTCAAAAAGCTTCGTACCCCTGTCTTTCAAACCATGGCGTAATGTTTTACACCAACTTTAATAAAATTCCATATTCTTAAATGTTGAATCTGGAGGTTTGCATTTTGGTCTTGTAGCAGTCAAGGCTAAAACGAACAGAACAGCACTGGAGAGGGTTCGAAACTATTGAATTCTTGGTTTGAATCGTTTTGTCGCACTGGTTTGAATCATTCTATCTTCTTGGTTCGAAACATTTTGTCGGGCGAGTTTGAAACATTCTGCCTCATTGGTTTGAATAGTTTTCAAAACACTGTATAAATTCCGGAGTGTTGCAATATTAGTCAGGGCTCAAAACCAAAACCAAAACCAAAAGGAACCGAACTGAAGGGGAACGATACTTTTCGATTATTGGTTTTTTGATTTACTAGTGTTTGAATTGTTTAACGGGCGGGTTTGAAACTGTGTCTTCATACAATGGGCGCTTCAATACTCTGTCAACGTTTGCAGATTTCAGGCATGGTTTAAGCCCAGACTTAAATGCAGTCGGTTGAATATCCAAAAAGGGGTATTATGACCATTGTAGCCAGCTCTAGGCTAATAGTGGCTGAAAAAGGATGATTTCGTGTCCAGACCTCTGTCAACTTGCTCTGGTAGCCCACATTGTACCTTCCTCATGCAGCTTCTGTATAGTAACATAGTGTGTCAGGTCAATTCCGGAAAATTGAACTCAAAACCTGGAATATTCTATACCACTCTAGGGCTGCATGTTAATCTGCTGACTGCTATTGAGGGTCATTAAGAAGCGATACTGTTAGATCCACCATAGACAAGGACACCTATTGAGGTTTCATGAAGCCTGCTCTATCCGATGGTAACAATAGTGTCCCGATGGTAACAAAAGTGTCCCGATGGTAACAATGGTGTCCCAATGGTGTCTCGATAGCGTCCCACCGATTAAATTGTCAAGTTTGCTAACAAGAGTTTGGAGTTTTATGTCTGTTGCCGTTGGTGATTAGTAGCGTAGAACAGTGTCTAGTGGTCTTATATTGAGAATCTAACGCACACAAGGAGCACCAGAGATTATTAAAACTAAACTAAAACTAAACTAAAACTAAACTAAAACTAAACTAAAACTAAACTAAAACTAAACTAAAACTAAACTAAAACTAAAAAACAGCGACGTAACCATTTGAATCTACAAATTCGTTCCCCATTCACTCCGTCCGTTTTGACCCTTGACATTGCAAGACTCCCAAACCTCAAATGTTCTCAATTGACCTAAATGACCAAATGACCTAAATGACCTAAATGACCCAAATGACCCAAATGACCAAATGACCTAAATGACCTAAATGACCTAAATGACCTAAATGACCTAAATGACCAAAATGACCCAAATGACCTCAATGACCTAAATAACTAAATGACTTAAATGTCCCAAATGTCCTAAATGTCCTAAATGTCCTAAATGTCCTAAATGTCCTAAATGACCCTGTCATAATACCTAGCGTGTACGGACGCAAGGTACTTCGTGGATATGTTGTACGCAGGCCATTGAAAGGACAATAGGAGTGTGCAGACTCTGAACAATAGAGGCTGTGTGAGTCTTGGCCGAACTGAAAAGTATAAGAAGCGCTGTGGGCCCGTCAGATAGGACTTTGGTCTTGTAAGGTACAACTTACATAATTTGTATATTAATATATACTAAAACAAAAGTTGAAAGTCCCAAATGACCCAAACCTCAAATGTCCCAAATGTCCCAAACCTCAAAGTCCCCAATGTACAATGTGACAATCCTCTAGATCTAACATTTCACCAAAATATCAAGATCAGTCCGATCTTTTTTCACACTACGAGTCAGTGGACAACCCCAAAAAAATAACTTCTTCATAGTTATCTGGTTGATCCTGCCAGTAGTCATATGCTTGTCTCAAAGATTAAGCCATGCATGTCTAAGTATAGCATTATACAGTGAAACTGCGAATGGCTCATTAAATCAGTTATCGTTTATTTGATAGTACCTTGCTAATTGGGATACGCCTGGCAATTCTAGAGCTAATACATGCTTAATACCCGACTCACGAAGGGTAGTATTTATTAGATAAAAATCAACATTGTTGATGATTCATAATAACTTAACGAATCGCATGGCTTTCAGCTGGCGACGGTTCATTCAAATTTCTGCCCTATCAACTTTCGATGGTAGGATAGAGGCCTACCATGGTTTCAACGGGTAACGGGAAATAAGGGTTCGATTCCGGAGAGGCCATATTAAATTCTAATGAAAGTTGGTGTGAAGCAGCCCTCCATGGTTTGAAAGACTGTGCGAAGGAGTACCAGACATTTTGCTGTGTTGGTTTGAATGGTTTCGAAAAAGACTGGAATAGAAATGGACTGAGAAGGAAGTGAGAATAAGTTCAGAAACTCCCCAGTGGAATGCAGTGTTCAAGTGAGGGTAAGGGGAGGGTGGCAAGGAATCATCATAGTATGAAGTATGGGGATTCTATGAGGCTTCAGGACGTCTATGACCAAAAGCCCCATCATCATAGTACATTAAGCTTTAGTGGGCAGCTTTATGCCTTACTGGGCTACTTTATGCTCTAATCAGCTGCTTTTGCTCCTGATTTATGCTCTAATTCGCTGCTTTTGCTCCTGATTTATACTCTATTCAGCTGCTTTTGCTCCTGCTTTATACTCTAATCAGCTGCTTTATACTCTAATGGGTGCAAGAGAATTATAGTGCCGTTGGACGTAAACGGGGCTATCACCCTCACGGCGCCACTTTCCAGTGAACTTTTGTCCGTGGCAATTTTATCCATCAAATTACAATTCCGAAGATTTCAAATTTGAGCTTTTACCGCTTCACTCGCCGTTACTGAGGTAATCCCTGTTGGTTTCTTTTCCTCCGCTTATTGATATGCTTAAGTTCAGCGGGTAGTCTTGNTCCTGTTGGTTTCTTTTCCTCCGCTTATTGATATGCTTAAGTTCAGCAGGTAGTCTTGGGACAGTGAGGAAAAAATGGGTATTTATTTGAGTTATAAGCCGGTTCCTCAGAGGTGGCCGCAGAAATACTCTCTCACTCCCCCATACTTGATGCTGGATCAAGTGCAATGTGCGTTCAAAAATTAATGATTCTCGTCTGCAACTCATGATACTTATCGTAATTCGCTACGTTCTTCATCGATACGAGAACCAAGAGATCCGTTGTTGAAAGTTTTAAA
>NKZA01000225.1:0-22073 GCA_002374405.1 Metschnikowia cubensis
CTTGAGCATGCAGTACTCTCACGTGGGCTGATCCATTCATCCCATGCAGTACACTCATGCATACTAATGTCTCAAGTTCAACACTTGAGGCATCTGCCCATGTGAGTGTACTGCATGCTCAAGTGATTGTTCATGGATAAAGGAAAGGCCAACTCTAGTGTTTTTGTCAAGCTGTTGTCTGGACTTTGGGTATTGACTTGCAGGAGACAATGGGAGTAGGAGACGGAGAATTGGGACAGAAGTCTATGAGACAGGATGAGGATCCCATAGTAGGAGGATAGAAATAGAGAATAGGGAATTCGGACAATCACTTTAGATACCGATCCTAATATACATGATTAAGATGATTACTAAAGTTTCACACTAAAGTGAATAGTTGGAATTTAACCTGATAACTGTTCCAGAATACGGTAGTGTATATTATACCTCTCAACATGGTTTTCGTATGGTTCTCCAAAGCTACTTTAGTAGTTGGCCCTGGAGTTGGTGGACCCTGCAGGTAAAATGATTCAATGGTCACTCTCCACATTCCATCCGTACCTTGGTGTAGCATGATCATGTCTCTTCGTTTATCATCATGCTGTTCTTTTATCACAGTCCTCTTTCCTAGAGTGACGGTGGAGGTGTGACACAGTGGATAGCCATTGTTTATTGGACAGCGTAGGCTTAAAACACCTCAATATGTACAGCACTACCTAAGGACAACACTTTAATGTTGTGTATTTTATAACTCGAGTCAGATAGTCTACTCTCTGTCCTTTACTCTAGTATACAGTGTTTTTGAAAACCATTCAAACCCGCACCATAAAAAGATTCAAACCACACTAGCAAATTAAACAAACCAATCCTTCAAAAAGTATAGTACCTCTTCAGTTCGGTTCGGTTCAGTTTTGAGCCGGTTTTGAGCCCTGACTAATATTGCAAGACTCCTAGATTTATTACCTATTAGACAATCATCCAGATTTAACATTTCAGAATCTTGAATTCTAAAGAAAGTTGGTGTGAACATTTGGTTTGAGAGATTGGTCGAAGGCGTACGAAACATTTTGTCACTTTGGTTTGAATAGTTTCAAAAAAGACTGTACTATGGATGCTATGACTATTCTATTGTTACTGATTCTATTGTTACTTATTCCATTGTTACTTATTCTATTGCTTATTCTATTTACTACTTATTCTATTGTTACTTATTCTATTGTTACTTATTCTATTGTTACTTATTCTATTTACTACTTATTCTATTTACTACTTACAGTGTTTTTAAAAACTATTCAAACCCGCGTGATAAAACAATTCAAACCACACTAGAAAAATAATAAGCCCATAAGTCAAAAGGTTTCGTACCTTGCAGTTCAGTTCCTTTCGTTTTGAAACTGGACTAATATTGCAAGGCTCCTAAATTCATTACCTATTAGATAATCATCCAAATTTAACATTTCTTCACACTGAATTTAGATTAAAGTTTGTGTGAACATTTGGTTTGAAAGACTGTGAGAAGGAGTACGAAACATTTTGCTGCGCTGGTTTGAATAATTTTCAAAAACACTGTATTCTATTGCTTATTCTATTGCTTATTCTATTGCTTATTCTATTGCTTATTCTATTGCTTATTCTATTGCTTATTCTATTTACTACTTATTCTATTTACTACTTATTCTATTGCTTATTCTATTGCTTATTCTATTGTATTCTATTTACTGCTTACTTCAATGATTACTACTACTCCAGTGATTACTGCCACTTACTATTCACCACCACAACAACTGGTTCAGTGCTAGAACGTGGTGGTACTTGGCAGAGAAGTCTGGGTGCTTGTGCCAATGTTCTATCCCAACATTAGGATGGTCCCCAGGTTGCATCATGACATGGTGCAGTGTGGATTCAGTCCCATGTGTAGCTTAGTCAAGGGCCCAGGTTCCAGCCGTCTAAAACAGAATAAATAAACAAGAATATAAACCAGAGGATAAACCAGAGAATAATTCAAACAGATGAAAATGAGTAAACAAAGTGTTAGAAGAAAATAGAGTCATTGAAGGAAAGAAAAAGAATTAACCTAGGGAATTCGAGATTGGGCACTGTTTTTGTATACGTAGCGCATCCGCCAGTTGACCTGAGCAAAGTACCCCAGCAGCAGTGACCGAGCGAAGCCATTCTTGGGTCCAAATTCCATAGAAGACGACCGACTACCTCACCGAATTGTTACCACTACTACACTAGTACTACTACTACACTAGTACTACTACTACACTAGTACTACTACACTAGTACTACTACACTAGTACTAGTACTACTACACTCTTACTTACTACTACACTTTTACTTACTACCACACTCTTACTTAATACTACACTAGTACTACTACACTCTTACTTACTATTACACTCTTACTTAATACTACACTAGTACTACTACACTAGTACAGCGTTTTTGAAAACTATTCAAATGAACGCGGCGAAATGTTCAAACCACACTAGCAAAATTAAACAAACTGATAAGTCAAAAGTTTCCGATTTATGATCAAAAAAATGCTAAGGATCAAGCATTTGAAATAAGCTGTTTATGTGAAGTCTTAGTTGAATGTTAAAACAGTAACGTGTTGAAGTATTGGTTTCTTTAATTTTGCTAGTGTGGTTTGAATCTTTTTGTCGCGCTGGTTTGAATAGTTTTCAAAAACACTGTACTACTACACTACTACTTACTACACCACTAGAAGTACCACTACACTACTGTACTACACTACTAGAAGTACTACTACACTACTACTAGTACTACTACACTACTACTAGTACTACTACACTAGTACTACTACACTAGTACTAGAAGTACTACTACACTAGTACTAGAAGTACTACTACACTACTACTTACTACACTACTACACTACTACTACTACACTAGTACTACTACACTACTACTAGTACTAGTACTACTACACTACTACTAGTACTACTACACTCTTACTTACTATTACACTCTTACTTACTATTACACTCTTACTTACTACTACACTAGTACTAATATTAGTACTACTACACTAGTACTAGTACTACTACTACACTAGTACTACTAGAACTACTACTACACTAGTACTACTAGAACTACTACTACACTAGTACTACTAGAACTACTACTACACTAGTACTAGAAGTGCTACTACACTAGTACTAGAAGTACTACTACACTAGTACTAGAAGTACTACTACACTAGTACTAGAAGTACTACTACTACACTACTACTAGTACTACTACACTCTTACGTACTACACTACTAGAAGTACTACTACTACACTAGTACTACTAGAACTACTGCTAGTTCTACTATCTGTTGGATCATGGAGCCTACTCTGCCCGATCGTAACAATGGTCATTCCAAGAGCCGCGTGAATGAAGTGCTACGATGGTCCTGTTTCGAATATTCTGGACAATCCTAGCCATTGTTCTAGTGGAGAGTTTCCGGTAACACGTTTTCTCAAAGATATATAAGCCACTTCGATTCCTCTCGAGGAACCATCACGAGCAAAGTATTAGTTAGGCATAAGTGTATTAAAGAACATTACAACTACTCCACTGGTCATATACTACTACACTACTAGTACTATTCTACACTACTACACTACACTACTATTATACACTACTACACTACACTACTACACTACTATTATACACTACTACACTACTACACTACACTACTAGTACTAAATCCAACAAATCGTCAATACTGTCTGCCTGTATAATTGCTAGCGTGTGGAGGCTGTTCATACTGTTCTACTATATATACACTGTTTTTGAAAACCATTCAAACCAACACAGCAAAATGGTTCGTACTCCTTCGCACAATCTTTCAAACCAAATGTTCACACCAACTTTCATTAGAATTCAAGATTCTGAAATCTTATTTCTAGAGGTTTGTCATAGATGACTACATTTGGGAGTCTTACAGTACCAGTGAAGGGCTAGGACTGACGGAACTGAAGTGTGACGGGTAGGAAACTCTCTAAATTATTGGTTTGTATAATTTGCCAGTGTGGAGGCTGTTCATACTATTCTACTATATATACATGTATACGTGTTTGGTGCTTAGAGTGACGCTTAGAATGGCCATTAGGATTAAACAGCGTAAGCTCCAACATAATACGTCCAGCACTACCTATGGTGGATCTAACTTGACAGTCACTGGTCATCCGCCCCAATGTTCAAATTTATCAGTATTTAGCTAATTCTCGTACCCAGAAGATTGGTAGAATAGGCCTTCTGCAAGTAGCACAAGAGACAGGTGAAGTAGAAATTGGGAGGAGCATTCGGCAGCACTCCCAGGGCTCACATCATTGTGCACTGCCCATAAATATGAGTCTCTGCTGACTGTACGTGCTGTCTGAGGTCTGAGAGTAGACAGTGAATAGGTTTTGTACATATTAGTATATTAGTATATTAGTATATTAGTATATTAGTATATTAGTATATTAGTATATTAGTATATTAGTATATTAGTATATTAGTATATTAGTATATTAGTATATTGGTATATTAGTATATTAGTATATTGGTATATTAGTATATTACTACATAGTACTGTGGACAGTAAGACAAGTGGGCTCAGTAGTAAAGATACTGACTAGTGTAGTGTAGTGATGTGCTATAACTATACTACTATACACTAATTAGATTATTGTTCTTGTTCTAAGTTATCTAATTTATTCGGTATTGATTCCTCGAAAAGGAATCCGTGCGTTTCATGTGAAGAGAAACGTGGATGTGAAACTCTCCTCCAGTACAACCATCACTATTGTTCTGGCATCTCCAAAAACGGCCCATGATTATCAATGGTCGAATACCGAGACGGCGTTCGTCATCGCCCTAGTTAGTATCCGGCAGAGAAACTTCATAATACCTCCATAGGTAGATCACTCATGGTGGACCACAACCAAAATGCTTTAGTCATAGTAGCCATGAACGTATCACAAGAGGCCCAGGGCTCTTCCGTGACAATATAGTCATGATAGTCACGTTAATCGGGAGAGTCAAAATAACGTCACACTTCCGAAATGTCGTAGTAGTCATAACAGCCAGAATAGTGATAGCCACAATAGTCGTATTGGTGATACTCATCCGATCGTAGCATGTCCTTCAGAGTTGTTTCATGGAGTACAGTAGTACCGAGCGCTACTATGTAAGCACTTGTTTGAAAGAGTACTTTGACCAGTGTAGTAGGGGTCATCGTGTGGAGTAGTGGTGGAGTGGTAATCCAAGGAGGAGGTCTCGGGAGAT
Source organism: Metschnikowia cubensis (assembly GCA_002374405.1). NCBI lineage: Eukaryota > Fungi > Ascomycota > Pichiomycetes > Serinales > Metschnikowiaceae > Metschnikowia > Metschnikowia cubensis. Next base: position 5,265 of record NKZA01000225.1, read on the forward strand.
TCGTTTTGGCTGTCATATCCCGGCTATTTTGGTTCGAAATTGAAACGACCTAAATGCTCCTTTCCAGTCTTGCCACTTGCTAATTCCCTGTCCTCCCAGGCCATAAGACTGTCCCTGCACATAATAGTGTTCAAGATGCTTCCACTATTCACCGACCACTTAACCAGATGACCAGTGTCCCAATTGACCGTCCAGATTAAGATAACGACTTCCCACCATAGCATCCATGGTCCTATAGTACCTGTCTAGTTTTCAGGCTTGACCAAGATGCACTCCTGGTTCTTTCCCCTGACAAACCCAATGGTGTCCATGACCTTCAGACTCACGATAAGCTCACGGACGGTCCACTTGCCCCGGTTGTATATCTCCGGAACGGCCTTGTTCATGGGGAGAATCAAGCCCTCGTAGATGCTCTGGAACCGGACGACTTCTGCGGCTTCGACCTCGGTTTCGGCGTCCATCCGCTTGAAAGCTGCACTTACCCAATCGGGCAAAAAACGCTCTTCTTCTTCTTCATCCTGGTATTCCTGCACGTTGAAGCTCCGGATCAAGTACAAGAGCCATACCTGGTCCATCTGCTCCTGCGCCACGATATCTGCATATGAACTGATGCCCATGGTGACCAATAGCGATTGAGCAAACTTCACGTCTTTTTTATATACGGCTTTGAGCGTGAGGATTTGTTGCTTGTGGTCCAATAGGAGCTCTGCTTCGTGGTGCTTGACCCAAGAAATGGCGGATTGGAGGATCTTGCGCTGGCCACTAAGATATGTTTTTAGGCTTTCGGCATTAGCTGAAGTTTCGGGAATGGCGGTATTTCTGAGCATACCCAACTTGGAGTCGAGTGCTTGCCGGAGGTAGTTGAGTCCACTGAGCTGCATGCGTAAACCGAGGGTATCTCCGTCCCATGGGTTCTTGACCAACCATTGGAACACCTGCACAAGGGATTCGGGCACGTGGTCCGGCCCTATGAAAAACAACACCCCATCGGTGGTCTCCGTGTTTTTTTCCTGTGTATGGGGCACCACGCTGTTGGTGTAGTCAGCCAACGTAGGAAGCTTCACCTTTTCCTGGAGAAACGGCAAGATTTGGGCGGGGATTTTGATCCGGAGTGCCACAGTATCGGCCGAATTATCGGCAAGACAGAACCCATAGGCCAAAAGAAGCTCTTCGTTGCCTTTGCGGCCGTAATTGTTGAAGAGCTGGCCTGGTTTGGAGCCCGCGCACGTGATCTCAAACCCTTCTTTCGTCCCGTTCCACGTGACATCTGCCTTAGGGTCATGGTTAAGCATATCTATGAGCGGGAGCAACACCACTACATCCTCCTGGCATGTGTCGATGTGGTGTTCCGAGGGGAGAAGAGCACTGGGGAACGCACGTGACTTGACCACCATTGAGGCCCATAAATATGCGGCAAAAGACGTCCAATTCTCGGCATTTTCGCCAAGTAGGTACTTGTGGAGCTGCTCGTCATCATAGAACTTCGACTCGTAGTAGAATTTCATGTTGAAGTGGTGATCTGCGGGGAGTTCGGTTTCCTTGGGAAGAACCTCCAATACCAGCCACCATTCTGCCACCAACTGCTGGATATTTTCCCGGAGCGAGCTGCCAAGGTTAGTGCCTTGAAGAAGCTTTTTGTCGTCCTGCAGCCAGACGTAGGGGCTGTTGATTTGGGCCGAAGTGGGCAACGCGTCAATGTAGGGGCTGAAAAACGAGCCAGAATTGACTCTTTCACGGGCCAAAAACAACTTGAGGATTCCATTAATATTGTTCGTTTTTTTGATGGTCTCTTCGGTCATTTTGAAGCTTTCAGCAGCACGGGAGAGTCGGATGGTGATTTCCGAGGGCACTTTGATGGAGCTGGGGCCGGAGCCATCTGTGCAGGCGCCGTAATTGTCCCTGCCAAATTCTTGGAAAGAGATATCGGGGGAAACCCGTGCACCATGGCCTATGGCCCATTTCACAAGTGCATCAATTTTGTCCATTGTGGTTCGGATGATTAGATGAGCTAGATGCCTCGGAAGTGCCATGAGATCTGTACACTACCGAGGGTTTAGATCCGTACACCACCATCAGCCAAGACCCGTGCACCCGGACATAGACATCAACAGTGCGTAGTAAATCACCCCACCAGCCATGCTTCGCATTAGACACCAACTCCCCGTGCGTGCCTTGCACGCCTCAGTAAGAGCATGTAACGCTGGTAACAGCAGTACACCCCCCAAACAACCCCCTAAACCCTCCAGCGCCTCCAGCTCCTCCACGGCATCATCGGCCGCCACCAATACCACTGATCCCAAAAATGCAGCCACCGCCCAAACCACACCCAAAGAGTCCATTCCCGACCTCAAGTCTATCCCCAAACGGCCCCTAAGCAGAGTCGCCATCGGAGGAACTCAAGCCCCCAAAAAGTTTGCCCTGGGGTCTGGCATAGAGTTTGCCTCGTGGAAGGCCGTCATTCTCTTGGTTTTGGCCGGCGGTGGTTTCACATATTGGTTTTCCTTGGAGAAGGAAAAATTGCGGCTCCAAAAAGAGGTGGAGAGCAAGCGGGGCATGGGCAAACCACTCATTGGAGGCAACTTCTCATTGGTGGATCACCATGGGCAGCCGTTTACACAGGAAAACCTTAAGAACGACAACAAGAAGTTTTCCATCGTGTACTTTGGCTTCACGCATTGTCCAGATGTGTGTCCGGACGAATTGGACAAGTTAGGAGAGATGCTTGCCGAACTCAGGGGTAAAGACGGAATCGAGTTGCAGTCGTTGTTCATCACGTGCGACCCAGCACGTGACTCGCCGGAAGTCATTCGCCAGTACCTCGAAGATTTCGACTCGTCGATCATTGGGCTTACGGGGCTGTACGAGGCGGTTAAAAACGCATGCAAGAAGTACCGGGTGTACTTTTCCACTCCTCCGGATGTCAAGCCGGGCCAGGACTATTTGGTGGACCACTCCATCTTCTTCTACCTCATGGACTCCGAGGGCCAGTTCGTGGATGTGATTGGCCGCGAGGTCACTGCGCCCGAGGGTGCAGACAAGATCCGGAAACACGTCCGGGCATTTGTGCCGGAGAAGGAGAGGGAGGCCCGCAAAGAGTCGTGGTTAGGGTTTCTCTACCGTTGATTGGAGCTGCCATATGCAGGCGCAGCAGGTTGAATATACGCCTACGGGCTCCACCCCAAAGACCCCGACAGGTGCCACCAAACACCCCCAATGAAACTCACTATCGTTCCTATTCTCTACTGGAAAGGTGATTGGAACTACCAGCGTCTCCGTTCGTCTTGTACATAGAAACATTACTGATACAAACCATAAACCACGTGGACCTGCACGCAAGCATGCGCTTACACGGCGCCCATGTGAGACATTAACCATGCGTTTTCCAGGCCTCAAGCTGAGTGATTTCCACCCCAAGTATTCCCGTAGCACCAGTAAAAAGCAGGGGCTTCCTCTCGTATATATACTCCACATCCTCCTTTTCCAACAGCCCTTTTAATAGGGGTTTTTAAGAGTCTTTTTTTTTCTCTTTATGACTACTATCAACAAGACCGTGGCTAGGCCTTGGGCATATACTCATACCATAGGCATTGAAGCCCGTGGAATCGAGCGGGTGTCTCCCCAAGAACGCCAACATAACAATACTTTGGCCCAATTCGGAAAAGTGTTGGGTTTGTGGTTTGCAGGATGTGGAGGCCTCACCACCATGTCTTCTTTTTTTCTCCCAACTCTAGTGTACTACTTGAACGTCAAACAACTGATGGTGGCCGGGCTCGTGGGGGTGAACTTGGGGTGCTTGGTGCCTGCATACTGCGCCACCATGGGCCCTGTTTCCGGGTGCCGGCAATTGGTCACGGCCCGTTTTTTATTTGGTGCATGGGGCATAAAGGTGATTGCACTTATATGTATTGTGGGGGGAATTGGGTGGTCGGTGGTGAATTGTGTTTTGGGCGGGGAGGTGTTGCTGGCGGTGGGTCAGGTGCCGTTGTCTGCAGGCATCGTAGTAATTTTTGTTGGCAGTTTTGTGGTGGGGATATTTGGCATCCACTGGCTCCTACGCTTTGAAGGTATCATTGCAGTTCCCAGCAACGTGGCGATTTTGCTCTTGTACGTTGTTACCTGCAGGAACCTAGAGTACCTTCCGGAGAGCAACCAGAAAATCGAGGCGTTGGCATTGTCGGCCAAAAGCCAGGCCGGGCTCATGTTGTCGTTTTTCAGTGTTGCGTATTCGGTCACGGCGACGTGGGGCTCGTGTGCCTCGGATTACTACATTGCGTTTCCGGAGAGCACACCCGTGCACCAGGTGTTTTTAGTGACGTTTCTCGGAATCGCCGTTCCGTCCAATTTTGCAGCGGTGGTGGGCATTTTAGCCGGGGCCATAGCGTATTCGTACCGTCCGTGGAATGAGGCATACAGTGCGCAGGGCATGGGGGGAATCATAGTGGCCGCATTCGAGCCGTGGGGCCGGTTTGGCCAATTTGTGGTGGTGGTCATGTACGTTTCGCTTATATGCAACACCATCATCAACACGTACTCCAGCGGACTCCAGTTGCAGCTCATTGATGTTCGTATGGCGTTGGTGAGCCGGTGGGTGTGGGCAGGGCTCATATCCATAGTGTATTTGGTGCTTTCGATAATTGGGCGCACGCACCTATCGGGGATTTTGGGCAATGTGCTTCCGATGCTTGGGTACTGGATTTCGTTATATGTGACGTTACTTTTGGAGGAGAATTTGGTGTTTCGGAGTAAGGCCATGAGGCACTGGCACCGGGAATTTGCACCCAGGAGTGCGACTGGAACTGACCCTCAAACAGACACGAAAAAAGGCACCAAAGCAGACGCAACAGCAAGGGGTGAAAAAGGGGGGTCCAGTCCGGTCCCCGAATTACGTTTGTCCTCCGAATTACGTCTGTCCTCCAAATTAAGTCTGTTCTCCAAATTAAGTCTGTCCTCCAAATTAAGTCTGTCCTCCGAATTAAGTCTGTCCTCCAAATTAAGTCTGTCCTCCGAATTAAATCTGTCCTCCGAATTAAGTCTGTCCCCCAAATTAAGTCTGTCCTCCAAATTACGCCTGTCCTCCAAATTAAGTCCAAATTCACAATTGAATTCCCACTTTGACTCTAAAGTGAACTTGGATTTGTCCAGAGAAGAAGCCGTGGGATTGGCTCAAACGACGGTTAAAGAAATGTGTCAATCTCTTTTGGGTGAATGTGTCCAGGTTCAGAGTGCATGTGAAATTGAGGGTGAATCAGTGGGTGAATCAGTGGGTGAATCAGTGGGTAAAATTGAGGGTAAAATTGAGGGTGAAATTGAGGGCGGATCAGTGGGTAAAATTGAGGGTGAATCAGTGGGTAAAATTGAGGGCGAAATTGAGGGCGGATCAGTGGGTCAGGCTGCGAATTCAAATACTCCTTACCAATGGAGCAACTGGAATCGCCAGGAAAAACTCACCGCGGGGTGGGCGAGCGCGGCGGCGTTTTTGGTGGGAGTGGCGGGCGCGGTGCTCGGCATGAACCAGGTTTACTTTGTGGGGCCATTGGCGCAGCGCATCGGGGCCTACGGTGGTGACATTGGCATGTGGTTGTGTATGGGCTTCTGTGCTGTGAGCTACCCGGTGTTCCGGGCCATCGAGCTCAGGTACATGGGGAAGTAGCCTATAGAGATTTAGAGTGGAGAGTGGAGAGTGGAGAGTGGAGAGTGGAGAGTGGAGAGTGGAGAGTGGAGAGTGGAGAGTGGAGAGTGGAGAGTGGAGAGTGGAGAAGAGACAGTCAACACCAAGTTCAGCATATACACAGTTTGCTAGATTCTTGTTATACTCTGGTACGAAGTTATCTGTATTGGTGATCCTCGATGAATCTATAAATACAGTGTTTTCAAAACTATTCAAACCCACACGATAAAAGATTCAAACCCACACGATAAAAGATTCCCACACTAGCAAATTAAACAAACAATGATTCAAAATGTTTCGTACCCGTGCCACTTCAGTTCCGTCCGTCTTAATCCTTGATGAATATTGAAACACTCCCAAACGTCTCCCAAATGTCTCCCAAATGTAGTATGTACAGTGTTTTTGAAAACCATTCAAACCAGCGAGATAAAATTATTCAAACCAGCGAGATAAAATTATTCAAACCACACTACAAATTTAAGCAACCAATAATTCAAAAAGTATCGTACCTCTTCAGTTCGGTTCCTTTTGGTTCCTTTTGGTTCCATTTGGTTCCTTTCGGTTTTGAGCCGGTTTTGAGCCCTGACTAATATTGCAAGACTCCTGAATTTATATAAGACAATCAGATCAATTTCATCACATTGAATTTTATTAAAGCTGTCGTGAAGCATTACGCCATTTGGTTTGAAAGATTGGGCGAAAGAGTACGAAACATTTTGCTGCCCTCATTTGAATAATTATGAAAAGCACTGTATAAGGCAATCATCCAGATGAACATTTCATCACATTGATTTTTACAGTGTTTTTTATAACTATTCAAACCCGCACGATAAAAAGATTCAAACCATACTAGCAAAATTAAACAAACCAATCATTCAAAAAAGTTCGTATGCCTTGCCACAGTCTTTCAAAGCAAATGGCGTAATATTTTACACCAACTTTCATCAGAATTCAATGTTCTGAAATCTTAAACCTAGAGGATTGCCATTTATGTACTACATTTGGGAGTCTTCCAGTACCAGTGAACGGCTAGGATGGAACTGAAGTGGAGAGGTATGAAACGTTGAATTATTGGTTTGAATCTTTTGTCGCACTGGTCTGAATCATTCTATCTTCTTGGTTCGAAACATTTTGATAGGTTGGTTTGAATAGTTTTCAAAAACACTGTAAATAAAGTTGGTGTGAAGCATTACGCCATTTGGTTTGAAAGACTGTGCAAACGATTGCCAAACATTTTGTCTGGCTGGTTTGAATAGTTTTGAAAGCACGGTATTTGTACTCTTTAAATTATTGGTTTATAAATTGGCTAGTGTGGTTTGAATCTTTTTATCGTGTGGGTTCGAATCATTATTCAAATGAGTGTGGCCAAATGTTCCAACCACACTATCAAAATTAAACAAACTGATATCAAAACGTATCCTATTTATGACTAAAAAAATCCTAAGGCTCAAGGATTTGAAATAAGTGTTTACAGTGTTTTTGAAAATCATTCAAACCAACACAGCAAAATGTTTCGTACTCCTTCGCACAATCTTTCAAACCAAATGTTCACTCCAACTTCCAGAATTCACTATTTGAAATGTTGAATCTGGAGAATTGCCTTATATGTAATAGATTTAGGAGTCTTAGTCTTGCAATATTCATCAAGGGTTAAGGAAAACGAACTGAAGTGTGACGAGTAGGAAACCCTCTAAATTATTGGTTTGTACAGTGTTTTTCAAAACTATTGAAACCACAGCTATAAAACGATTTAAACCCACTAGCAAATTAAACAAACCAATCATTCAAAACGTATCGTACCCCCTCCAGTTCAGTTCCTTTCGGTTTGAACCTTGACTGATATTTCAGGACTCCTAGATTTATTAGCTATTAGACAATCATCCAGATTTAACATTTCAACACATTGAATTTTGATTAAAGTTTGTGTGAACATTTGGTTTGAAAGATTTGCGAAGGAGTACGAAACTTTTTGTCGCTTTGGTTTGAATAGTTTGAAAAAAGACTGTACAGTGCTTTTCAAAACTATTCAAACGAAAGCAGCAAAATTCAACAAACCAATAATTCAACAACTTTCGTGCCCCTTCACACAGATGTTCAAACCAAATGACGTAATGGTTTCAACCGACCTTCGTTAGAATTTAATATTATGAAATGTAAATCTTGAGAATTGCCTCATATCTACTACATCTGGGGTTTCCTTTACCAGTCAAGGGCCAGAACGGACGAAACTGAACTGGAAGGGGTACGAAACTTTTAAATCCTTGATTTGTTTAATTGTGCTAGTGTGATTTGAATCGTTTGTTTCAAAAAAGACTGTATAATTTGCCAGTGGTTTGAATCGTTTTATGGTGCGGGTTTGAATCGTTTTGAAAAAGACTGTAAAGATTCAAATCACACTAGCAAATTAAAAAACCAATGATTCAAAAAGTTGCTGTTTTGAATATTTAATCAAATCTTCACATAAACACTTATTTCAAATCCTTGGTCCTTAGCTTTTTTTAGTCATAAATAGGATACTTTTTGATATCAGTCTGTTTTGCTAGAGTGGTTTGAACATTTTGCAGGGCTCATTTGGATACAGTGTTTTTCGAAACTATTCAAACCCACGATGAAAAGATTCAAACTACCCTAGCAAATTACAATGTTTTGAAAACCATTCAACCCAGCGCGACAAAATGTTTCGTACTCCTCCGCACAGTCTTTCAAACCACACCAACTTCCAGAATTCAAGATTCTGAAAGTTTGAGTCTGGAGGATTGCCTTATATGCAGTACATTTGGAGATCTTGCAATATCAATTAGGGGTCAAAATAGATGGAACTGAAGTAGAAGGGGTACGAAACCTTTTGAGTTATTGTTTTGCTTATTTTGCTAGTGTGGTTTGAATCGTTTTATGGTGAGGGTTTGAATAATCTTCAAAAACACTGTATACAAACCAATAATTTAGAGAGTCACACTTCAGTTCCGTCAGTCCTAGCCCTTCACTGGTACTGTAAGACTCCCAAATGTAGTCATCTATGGGAATTCTCTAGAATTAAGATTTCAGAATATTATATTCTGGAAGTTGGTGTGAACATTTGATTTGAAAGACTGTGCAAAGGAGTACGAAACATTTTGCTGTTTTGGTTTGAATGGTTTTCAAAAACAGTGTACAGTGTTTTTCAAAACTATTCAAACCCGCACGATAAAAAGATTCAAACCACACTAGCAAGTTATACAAACTAATAATTTAAAGAGTTTCGTACCCGTGCCACTTCAGGTCCGTCCGTCTTAACCCTTGATGAATATTGCAAGACTTCTAAATCTATTATATAAGGCAATCGTCCAGATTCAACATTTCGGAATCTTGAATTCTGGATGTTGGTGTGAACATTTGATTTGAAAGACTGCGAAGGAGTACGAAACATATAGTGTTTTTGAAAATTATTCAAACCAGCGCAACAGAATGTTTCGTACTCATTACAGAGTCTTTGAAACCAAATGCTCACACCGACTTTCATTAGAATTCACTATTTGAAATGTTAAATCTGGAAGATGCCTTACATGTAGTACATTTGGGGTCGTTTGGGATTCTTTCCATATTCATCAAGGGTCAAGGCGGATGGAACTGGAGTGAAAGGGGTACGATACTTTTTGAATCATTGGTTTGTGTAATTTGCTAGTGTCGTTTGAATTGTTTTAACGCGCTAGTTTGAATGGTTCTCTCAAACATTGTACAGTGTTTTTCACAACTATTCAAACCAAGATGGCAAAATGGTTCGTACTCCTTCGCACAGCCTTTCAAACCAAATGTTCACACCAACTTTCATTAGAATTCAATGTGATGAATGTTAAATCTGGATGATTGTTTTTGTGATAAATTTAGGAGTCTTACAATATTAATCAAGGGTTGAGACGGGTGGAACTGAAGTGAAAGGGGTATGAAACTCTTTAAATTATTGGGTTGTATAATTTGCTAGTGTCGTTTGAATCTTTTATCGTGTAGGTTTGAATGGTTTTCAAAAACATTGTATTGCTGCTCTGGTTTGAATAGTTTTCAAGAACACTGTAGACTGTGCGAAGGGTTACGAAACTTTTGAATCATTGGTTTGTTTAATTTTTCTGCGTTAGTTTGAATAGTTTTGAAAAACACTGTAAACACTGTATTTAAACAATCTCGTACAGCCATGGGTTGGGGTCTACACTGTAGACTTAGATTTAGACTACGGTAGGACTAGGACTAGGACTAGGGCTTGGAGTTGGATTAGGACTTGGACTACGACTTGGACTTGGACTTGGACTAGGACTAGGACTACGACTACGACTACGACTACGACTACGACTACGACTACGACTACGACTACGACTACGACTCCAACTACGACTCCAACTACGACTCCGACTCCGACTACGACTACACATTTCAAGTTATGAAAATAGACCTACAGTGTACGGTAATCAATACTCAGTCTAGACTTTTCTATCATATAGATACAGTGTTTTTCGAAACTATTCAAACCAACGCGGCAAAATGTTCCGTACTCCTTCGCACATTCTTTCAAACCAAATGGTAATGTTTCACACCAACTTTCATTAGAATTCAATATTCTGACATGTTGAATCTGGAGGATTGCCTTATATGCAGTACATTTGGGGTCATTTGGGAGTCTTGCAATATCAATCAAGGGTCAAAACGGACGTAGTGGAGTGAAAGGGGTACGAAACTCTTTAAATTATTGGTTTGCTTCATTTTTCTAGTGTGGTTTGAATCGTTTTATTGCGCGGGTTCGAATAGTTTTGAAAAACACTGTATAAACAGTGTAGACTGTGTAAAATAGTTATAGTGGTTATAGTGTAGAAGGGTATAGTGGTTACAATGTAGTGTGAAATGTAGTGTGGGATGTAGTGCAGAGTGGTTATAGTGGTTACAGTGATTTGGAGCTCGGTACGGTGTTGGTGTAGATATTTCTTATACGGCCATGTAAGATACAGACTGCATCTGGAGTGTCTGTGGAATAGAGTTTTATGCAATGGGAGGTCTGATATAAGGATTGGTAGTGGCTGGACGAAATCTGGGGTACCGGGACAAAATCTGGGGTACCGGGGCGAAATCTGGGGTACCGGGACGAAATCCGGGGTACCGGGGCGAAATCACGAGCGCCGGGGCTTATATCCAGTTCCGACCTCTTGACCTAGGTTGTTTTATCCTCCGCAAAAATAAGTCAATCGCAAAGTTTTTGGTAATTGCACAATCTCCTTAATATTGCCACATGGTCCCCTTCCGGGGAGCCTGAAACCCGGGACGTGGGACTTTCTCCGGGAGGAGAATGGATTTCACGTGCTCTGCACGTGATTGGGTATTACCGGAATGCCAGTTCCGGGGCTCATATGCAGTTCCGACCTAGGAGCTCAGGCAAATTCCCCATGGCCTGGAAATAAGCCAAGTCCTCCTTTGGAATGGAAAGGGGTCCGCCGGGATACGGGGCCCTTTGGAGCCTCAATAGGCCAAATCAGCAGTGCCTAAAAAAGACAGCCTGAGGAGATGGATCACGTGACGCACTGATAATCCGAGGGCAATCAGTCCACTCGTGACCCGCATGGGCTCATAACCATCATAAACCGGACTTCTTTTGAGTTAAGAAATAAGCCTGCATAAGAAATAACCCTTTTTGAGGTAAAAGCCCCGTAATTTCATGCATGTACTCGTATTTCCGATAGAACCTTTGAACAATGGGATAAGCCGGAGGTACGGGTGCAGTAGGTCGCACCATAAATATCGGCTGATCTTCCATACCCCAGGGAGCTTCTTCTTGCCACTCCTCGTCCAAAAATGGAACTTTCAAAAGCACAAAAAGAGATGTTCGAAAAAGAAGGCATGCTCTGCATCCCTGACTTCCTTAGTGCCCAGCAGGTGGCGCAATTGATGCAGGAATCCCACCAATTGTTGAACGACTTGGACATGGATTCGCACCCCCGGACGAAGTTTACTGTGGGTGAAGCGAACCATGTGGGCGACGACTACTTTTTTGAGTCTGCGGAAAAGGTGTCGTTTTTTTTTGACACCGATGCCTTCGACGAAAAGGGTAAGCTCCGGTTCCCAAAGGACAAAAGCATCAACAAAATCGGGCACGGGTTGCACATGCGCAATAAGGTGTTTCTGGAGGTGACGTTCCAGAAGCGCGTGCAGGATATCGCACGTGACTTGAACTATTCCGACCCGAGGGTGCTTCAGAGTATGCTCATCTGCAAGAACCCCAAGCTAGAGCAGAGTGGCGGGGAGAAAGAAGAGAAGGCACGTGATAACGAAGTGCCCTCCCACACGGATGCCACATTCCTCTTCACCGAGCCCCAGACGGCCATTGGGTTCTGGTTCGCTTTGGAGGACTGCACAGTGGACAATGGGTGTCTTTCATACAGTCCGGGCACCCACAAGCAAGTGCCCATAACCAAGCGGTTTATACGGACGGACGGCCCCAGGTTGGGGTGTGCATTTAGTGGTGTGGAGCACGGACCCGTACCTCCGGACTCGGAGATACCCGACTTCAAGTTGGTGGAGTGCAAGGCCGGATCGTTGATTCTCATCCACAATGCGGTGATCCACAAGTCGGAGAAGAACGTGCTGAACAAGTCCCGCTTTGCGTATGCCTTCCATGTGATTGACGGCACGGCCAAGTACGACGAGAAGAACTGGCTCCAGATTCCGGTTTCGGGCGGCTCCAATTTCCTGAAGTTGTACGTGGACCACACGCAGGGCATGCAGGGCTCGTAATGTGAGCAAGGGGACCCAATGCGTAGCCATGAATGGACCGGGGTGTAAGCAATAGTTAATCAGTATTTCCACGTACGCAACAATTAGATTCAGATGTTGAGAGGTTGATATCAACATTGAAACAGCTTCGGCAGCTTTTATATAGAGTCGTCCAGATTTCGGCCACAACAGTGTCTCTATGAATTAGCCATAGACTGACGGACGGATGTGCTGTGAAACATTCGTGTATATAGATACAGACGGGAGGAGTGGTCATGCAACAAGTGCAATGGCTGACCTCCCTCAAAATTCCACCACAGCACATTGCGATGTTTGCATGTGATGCTTCGAGCTGCCATTAGGATGTAGGCATGTAACACTTTGATGTGCAGGCACTACGGAAGCCACGTATATTACTGACCGCATGTCATTATTAGTTAAGGAGAGTAGTTTTGGTATGTTAGTGTACTCATAAAGTACACTGTATTGTACAGACTGTACTAATAATGTACTAATACTGTACTGATACTGTACTACATTCTACATACTGTACTAATACTGTACTAATACTCTACAACATTCTACATACTCTACTAATACTCTACTGATACTCTACTACATTCTACATACTCTACTAATACTCTAATCTTTACCACATACAGTGTTTTTAAAACTATTCAAATAAGAGCTCAAAATTTTCAAACCACACTAGCAAAATTAAACAAACTGATAAGTCAAAATGTTTCGTATTCATGACAAAAAATGCTAAGGATCAAGTTTTGAAATGAGCTGTTTATGAACTCTTAATTGAATACTAAAACCATAACTTTTCGAATTATTGGTTTCTTTATTTTGCTAGTGGTTTGAATCGTTTTGAAAAGCATTGTACTTCACTCTACTACACTACTACACTACTACACTACTACACTACTACACTACTACACTACTACACTACTACACTACTACACTACTACACTACTACTATTAGTACTACTACTATTAGTACTAATACTAGTACTACTTACTACTACACTAGTACAGCGTTTTTCAAAACTATTCAAACCAGTGCGACATCTAGTAAAATTAAAAAAACCAATCATTCAAAGTTTCTTCGCCCTGGCACTTCAGTTCCATCCGTCTTAACCCTTAATATTGAAAGACTCCCAAAAGACGTCCAAATGTCTCATATCAGGCAATCATCCAGATTTAACATTTCATCGCATTGAATTCTAATGAGAGTTGGTGTGAAACATTACCTTTTTATTTAGAGACTGCGAGGGGGTACGAAACATTCTGTCGTGCTGGTTTGAATAATTTTCAAGAACACTGTACTACTACACTACTAGTACTAGTACTACTACACTACTAGTACTAGTACTACTACACCACTACTTACTACTACACTACTAGTACTAGTACCACTACACTACTACTTACTACTACACTACTAGTACTAGTACTACTATTCCTACTACACTACTAGTACTAATACCAGTACTACTACTATTACTACTACTATTACTACTACACTAGTACTATTACTAGTACTACTACTTTTAGTACTAATACTAGTACTACTACTATTACTGTTACCACTACACTACTATTACCAGTACTACTACACTACTATTACTAGTAATACTACACTACTACTATTACTAGTACTACTACGCTACTACCACACTACTATTACTACTACACTACTACTTACTACTACACTACTAGTACTAGTACTACTATTACTAGTACTATTACTAGTACTATTACTACTTACTAATACACTACTACACTAGTACTACACTAGTACTACACTAGTACTACTACTACACTAGTACTACACTACTACTACTACACTAGTCGTATTAGTACTAACACTATTACTACTACACTACTACTATTACTATTACTACTACACTACTAGTACTTACTACTACACTAGTACTATTAGTACTAATACCAGTACTACTACTATTACTGCTACTATTACTACTTACTACTTACTACTACACTACTAGTACTAGTACTACTATTACTACTACACTACTTACTACTATTTACTACACTAGTACAGTGCTTTTCAAACTATTCAAAGTACGCAGCAAAATTAACAAACCAATAATTCAACAACTTTCATGCCCCTTCACACAGGTGTTCAAACCAAGGACGTAATGGTTTCACACCATCCTCCATTAGAATCAAAATTACAAAACGTAAATCTTGAGAATTGCCTCATATCTACTACATCTGGGGTTTCCTTTACCAGTCAAGGGCCAGAACGGACTAAACTGAACTGGAAGTGGTACGAAACTTTTAAATCCTTGATTTGTTTACTTGTGCTGATGTGATTTGAATAGTCTTGCCGGGGTAGCTTGAACAGTTTTGGAACACACTGTACTCTTACAATATTTTTTAAATCTATTCAAACCAGCGATAAACCAATTCAAACGATACTAGCAAATTTAACCAACCAATACTTCAAAAAGTATCGTGCCTTTCAGTTCAGTTCCTTTTGGTTCCTTTCGGGTTTGAGCCGGGTTTGAGCCCTGACTAATATTGCAAGACTCCTGAATTTATATACAGTGTTTTTGATAATCATTCAAACCAACACAGCAAAATGTTTCGTACTCTTTCGCACAATCTTTCAAACCAAATGTTCATACCAATTTTCATTAGAATTCAACATTCTGAAATGTTGAATCTGGATGACTGTCTAATAGGTAATAAATCTAGGAGTCCTGAAATATTAATCAAGGTTCAAACCGAAAGGAACTAAACTGCAAGGCGTACGAAACCTTTTGAGTTATTGGCTTGTTATTTTGCTAGTGTGGTTTGAATTGTTTTCTGGCGCGGGTTTGAATAGTTTTCAAAAACACTGTAACACAATATTCAGATCAACTTTTCATCACATTGAATTTGATTAATGCTGGTGTGAAACATTACCATTTGTTTTGAAAGACTGGGCGAAGGGTTATGAAACTCTTTTAATTATTGGTTTGTTTAATTTGTTAGTGTGGTTTGAATCGTCTTATCTCTCTGGTTTGAATCGTTTTGAACACTGTATTCAGTGAATTCGATGTTCAGTGTATTCAATGTATTTCAGTGTATTCAGTGTATTCAGTGTATTCAGTGTTTTTGAAAACTATTCAGACCAGCGCCACAGAATGTTTCAAACTGGCCCGGCAGAATGTTTCGAACCAAGAAGATAGAACGGTTTAAACCAGTGCAACAAGACATTTCGAACCCTCTCCAGTTCAGTTCGGTCCGTTCTAGCCCTTCTCGGGTACTGTAAGACTTCCAAATGTAGTGTATACAGTGTTTTTCAAAACTATTGAAACGAGCGTAGCAAAACTATTCAAACCATCGCAGCAAAATTAAACAAATCAATAATTCAAAAGCTTCGTACCCCTCACAGGCTTTCAAACCATGGCATAATGGTTTACACCAACTTTAATAAAATTCGATATTTTTAAATCTTGAATCTGGAGGTTTGCATTTTGGTCTTGTAATACCAGTGAAGGGCTAGGATGGACGGAACTGAAGTGGAGAGGTATGAAACGTTTTGAATTATTGGTATGAATCATTGTATCTTCTTGGTTCGACACATTTTGTGGGCTGGTTTGAATAGTTTTCAAAAACACTGTATGAGGCAATTCTCAAGATTACATTTCAGAATATTGAATTTTATTAAAGTTGGTGTAAAACATTACCATTTGCTTTGAAAGACTGGGCGAAGGGTGATGAAACTCTTTTAATTATTGGTTTGTTTAATTTGATAGTGTGGTTTGAATCGTCTTATCTCTCTGGTTTGAATCGTTTTGAAAAACACTGTATTCAGTGATTTCAGTGTTCAGTGTTCAGTGTATTTCAGTGTATTTTGCAAATTTCACAGTAACACTTTGACTGCCATGATTTTTATCTTACTATACAGTGTTTTTGAAAACTATTCAAACCACCGCACCAAAATGTTTTATGCTCCTTCGTACACTCTTTCAAACCAAATGTTCACACCAACTTTTAGAATTCAATGTGATGAAATGTTGAATCTGGAGGATTGCCTCATAAGTAGTACATTTGGAGACATTTGGGGTCATTTGGAGACATTTGGAGTCATTTGGGAGTCTTTTAATACGGTCAAAATGGACGGAATGGANAGACATTTGGGGTCATTTGGAGACATTTGGAGTCATTTGGGAGTCTTTTAATACGGTCAAAATGGACGGAATGGAGTTAAAGGGGTACGAAACTCTTTTAATTATTGGTTTGTTCAATTTTGCTATTCTGGTTTGAATAGTTTTCAAAAACACTGTATTAATGCTAATACTACTCTACTTACAGTGTTTTTCAAAACGATTCAAACCCGCACAATAAAATGATTCAAACCATACTAGCAAAATTAAACAAACCAATAATTCAAA